>JACGAQ010001965.1:0-48532 GCA_014119065.1 Orius insidiosus
CAACTTTTTCCAGTATATAATCAACAATACTATAAAGATTTCCTTTTTGTTTTGAATTTTTCAATATAACAAAAATTTTCGCGCAGATTAAACCAACCTGAATTTAACATCCATATTCATTAAAACATTTATTGCCACAAAAGCATGGGGTTCTAGAAGTCAAAAACTGTCTAAAGAGTATGAAATTAATTTTTGAATATTTTAATAGATACAGGTTGTCCGTAAAGTAAGGTTCCCATTGCGCTAAAGTCCTTAAAAACGCTATTTCGGTGGATCCCGCGATTCTGTAGTTTACCTTGGTTCCCCCCACTCAAATCCCCACCCTTCCGAGCTTCGTGCGGAGCTCAGTCTTGACTCTTGATTTGGCAGCCGTACGAGATGGATCTTCCAATCGCTTCGCCCGCCAGGTGTGAGATACGCTCGGTGATCGTTTCTGTGTGCAAAAATATTGCGCCGGCAGAAATCCACACCCAGCTATCCGAAGTTTTACGGAGACAAATGCATGAGCGTGCAACACGTGCGTAAATGGTGCAGAGAATTTAAGAACGGGCGTACTGACGTCCATGATGAGGAGCGTTCCGGACGGCCCTCTGTTTCTGACGAAACAATCGCAAAAGTTGAGGAAGCGATGCTCTCAGATCGAAGATTGACGGTTCGAGAGCTCTCCGAAATGATCCCTGATGTCTGCAAAACCACAGTTGACAAGATTTTGACGGAGCACCTTGGGTATGCTAAGGTTTGCGCAAGGTGGGTGCCCAAAAAAAAAAAATTCAAAAAAGAAATTCAAACAAACGCAAAGTGCCGGCAAAGTGATGGCAACCGTGTTTTGGGACAGGAAGGGGGTATTGTTGTGCGAGTTCTTGCCCACCGGTACAACAATCAACGCTGCCAGTTACTGCGAGACACTGCAAAAGTGCGCCGTGCAATTCAGAACAAGAGGAGAGGTATGCTATCCAAGGGGGTACGTTTTCATCACGAAACGCTCGAACCGCACACGCGCTAACGTCACCAACGACCAGATCAAAAAATTTTTCGAATTCAAGTTTATCCTGCTTCATACTTTTCATTTATCTCTAAATTGTTGACGGTAGGTTTCCATTCATTCCTTGACCTCAAAGCTCCACATTCGCGACACACATCTGCCTCTCTTTTACCTTTTTTGGGTAATATTACTCACCTATATTCTTATTTATCATGGTTTTATCGTTTTTTGGCTTCAAAAAATTTAAATTTACGTTTAGTGCCAGTCTTTGCTCGCTGGCATCATGCTAATGGTCCTTAATGATTTAGTAATTCCCAACTTGAAAAGAAGTCCTCATGGTCTCTTGAGTTCACTAAGTCATCCTTAAGTTAAGTTGTGCTTTTTGGGTTGGGAAAAGCCATTAGATAATGACCCTAAATCTGGCTAAAAAGGATTGCTGTTTTGATACTCTCGACAGGCGTTTTTGTGGGAAGTGGTCCTTGGCTGACAACATTGCTATTGTGATGCCCTTGCCCTGCCCAAAACCTGGCTAAAAAGATTATTTTGAGACCCTTGACAGGAGTTTTTCCTGGTGAAAATTTGTGGGAAATGTCCCAAAATCTGGCTGAAAGATTATCTTTCAAATTAAGACTCTTGGATGGAAAATGAAGTCGGTCAAAAATTTTGGTTGTTGAAAATATGAAGGTTGTTCCAGCCAAAAAGTAGACCCTATCACCTGTTTTTATTTTCTTTTAATAAAATCAGATGTTCAAAAATAAAATTCTGATTGTTCATTCTCTTCTTTTTTCAGAGTTCTCAACATAAAAGATGGAGGAAGAGGATTTTGGTAAACTTCCTATTGAGGAACGCTGCACACATAAAGTGTGGAAAGCTCGACTTAGCGGTTATGAAGCGGCTGCGACCCTTTTCAAGCAAATTGACGACGAGAAATCCCCAGAATGGAACAAATACATGGGATTGTTGAAAAAGTTCGTCGTGGACAGTAACGCTCCTGCTCAAGAAAAAGGTTTGGAAGCAGTTCTCGCTTTCATCGAAAATTGCGCTTCTGCAGGAAGGTAACGGTTATTGCTGTGTTGTAGTTGGAACTTAACGTCTTTTTTAGAACTGCGGGAGATGTATTGGCAGGCCTGGTCCTCAAATGCATAGCAGCACCAAAAGCAAGAACCAAAGAACTTTCAGCTCAGATCATTTTGATGTACGTCGAGATTGAAAAACAAGAAATAGTTCTTGAAGAATTGACTAAAGGCACTGAATCTAAAAACCCGAAAATCGTCTCCGCATCTATTCATATTATCACTCAAGCATTGAGCGAATTTGGAGCGAAATCATTTAATGTAAGCAAAATGGTGAAGCGAGTTCCTAAACTCTTGGAAGACCGTGATAGCGGAGTTCGTCAAGAAGCAAAGTTGCTTTTGGTCGAAATGTTCAAATGGCTTGGACCTGCGATTAAACCGCAGCTTGACGGATTGAAGCCTGTTCAGGTACGTTTTTAAACTTTTCATTTGGCGCTAAAGTCAGTTTAGGTCACTGAAATGGAAGCGGAGTTCGAGAAAGTGAAGGACGTCCGCCCTCGAGCGACCCGATTGCTTCGATCTCAGCAGATAAAGAAAGAGCAGGAGGTGAGAAACGGGGAGGACGATGAGGGCGATGGAGAAGAAGCGGGTGATCAAGCGGAAGAGATCAATCCGTATGATCTTCTCGAAGCAGTCGATATCCTAAGTCAAATCCCCAAAGACTTCTATGCACAACTTGAAGCGAAAAAGTGGTCAGAAAGAAAAGACGCTCTTGAAGGATTGGAGAAACTTCTAAATGCAAATCCCAAAATTGAAAATGGTGACTACGGCGATCTCGTACGGGCTTTAAAAAAGGTATCTACCTATTTACAATTCCGTTTTGATTCTTATTTTCTTTCTCAGATAATAACCAAGGACTCGAATATCGTTGTCGTTGGCGTAGCCATCAAATGCGTCACCGGATTAGCGAACGGCCTTCGGAAGAAATTCCATCAGTACGCCTTAGTCATGATGTCAGCCATTTTTGAAAAATTCAAAGAGAAAAAGCAAAACATTGTGGCCTCTCTTCGTGAAGCTGCTGATGCTATTTTCCCTTCGGTAACCACTTCAAAATGAAGGTTTCTTTCTTATTTTTGTCCGTAGACTACCCTTGAACTTATGCTGGAAGATATCATCGCATGTTTGGACAACAAGAACCCGAGCATAAAATCAGAAGTCGCTTTTTTCCTTTCGAGATGTTTTGCTAAATCGACGCCTGCAGTTTTAAATAAAAAGTTGTTGAAGCCGTTGAGTAAATCCCTAATTAAATGCCTCGGAGATCAAGGTTTGTCCTTCAGAGCTTCATAGTATTTCATTTATTTTTTTCTTCAGATCCTGCTGTCAGAGATAATGCCGCCCAAGCTTTAGGTACTGCAATGAAAGCCGCTGGCGAAAAGAACATCAGCCCTTTCCTCGTCGACTTGGACAATCAGAAAATGACAAAAGTAATTAATGTCAGAAAATGAAAAAGAATTACACCTTTTTTTTTTCTCAGATAAAAGAATGTTATGATAAGGCCGAAATACTAGTGAAGCCGCCTAAGCCAGAAAAGGTCGCCAAAAGTACTGGAAGTAAAGCAGGAGCGGATTCTAAACCGAAGCCAGTTGTTAGACCCAAAGGTGAGCAATTTTTTACCTTGAAGGTTTCTCTAATTTATATTTTAGGTGCCAATGTTCCTAAGCCAAAGACGGCCGTTTCCGGTGTTTCTTTATCTCCGTCAGAATCGATGTCAAAAGCCAATTCTTTGATGGATCCATCGATAATCTCTGGCCTTCAAGACTCCGATTTTGAGATCAGACTTAATGCACACTCAAACTTCTTGGAGGTAAAGAATTCTTTTCTGTTTACCTTCTTTTTAAAATAGTTTTCAGAAAATCAAATGTTGCAAAGTGAATGATGAAACGGGACAAATATTGCTTCATGTTCTTCATTCTACAGTTGAAGACACTGATGTTGAAATGAACAGATTGAAGTTGCAGGCTTTCAAATTTATTGCCGACACTATGCCAATTAATGCGTAAGTAAAATGATTATTGTTAATCATTTTGTCCATTTTTGTGTGCAGGGATGTTGCTGGTCTTGTGCTGCCTGATGTTGCAGCTTTGATTTCGAGCTCGGAGTGTTCTGAAGATTGCATGGATGCTCTGTGGTCGTTCACAAGCGCATTATCTCTTGATACAGTAGCGTGTTCTCTTCTTGAAAACCCCCGAGTTTTGGAAGATGCTAAAGTTTGGGCTGGAGTCCTCAATTGGGTTTCTTCTGCTATCATGAAGACTGGAGTGAAGTAAGTTTTTTGAGTCTTAGAAAACCTTTTATTTGGTTGTAGGAATCCCAATTTCATAATTGAGTGTGGGAAAAATGCTTCGAGTCAAAGTGACCCTGCCGTCAAAAACTCTGGTTTGGCTTTGATCGGGACAGTCCATCTTCAAGGGCCCATCAGCGCCGCACCTCCATCGTTTGAGCCGCCTCAAATTCGGACGGATACTTATACCAGACCTGCCAAAAGTGCAAGCAGCTCCGATCTCTCAAAAGTATTTGTATTTTTCTCCCTCTTATGTTTCTAAACCACTTGCTTAGCGTTCCAGAGAGAAGCCCCAATCTTTGAATAAAATGAATGAAAATGCTAAAATCAATAAAGCTCCGAGCAGTGAAGGGCTTTCCAGGATTGACATATCTCCCAAATCACGGAACAGTTACTCAATGAGCTGAGCGACAAAAATTGGAAGGTACGCATTTCTTTGAATTACACCTCATTTCTATAAGATTTGACTATATTGTCGCTTGGCCGACCCTTATGGGTCTTTCGTGCACAGTGCTTTCTGAGCCCTCCCCAGGCTTAGCCTCCAGAGGTCTCATTGAATATTTCATGGACTGAGTTTATCCTTCCCTAAGCACGGCTTGACTAGGCCTTTGCAATGATTTATGACATGCATATGATTGGATGAGGGAATGATGTCTTCTGTCACTCCCAACCTTTGAAGGTGTTTGTGGGTTGTCTTATCCAGTCAGCAGGCCTACAATTATGCAGTTCTACCCTTCCTTAACTTCTTGGCATGCTTTTTGGTGCTTTTTAATCTCCTCTCTCTTCACACTCTAGGAAATGTTTAATTTTTTTTACTTCCAGGTGAGAGCTGAAGCTTTGACCAAGATACATTCGATAGTTTCATCAGCGGAAAACATCACGTCTGATCTTGGTGATGCGCCACCTCTAATAGCAGCTCGTATCAATGACAGCAACTCGAAGATTTCTGCAAGCGCTATCGCACTTGTCGAGTTGTTAGCTCAAGCTATGGGGCCTTCGTGCAGGCAGCATATTCGTGTTTTTCTTCCGGCATTGGTCAAAGTCATGGGCGATACCAAGGTAAACATCTAACTTCCTTGTCACACCCTCACTTTTTGTTTTTTCAGTCATGGATCAAAACTGCAGTCATTCCTTGCGTGAACACATGGGGTGACATTGCCGGCTACAAAGAGTTCTTCGATGGAGAAATAATAGCCGATGCGTTGAAGACCGGCTCTCCGTCTTTGCGCGCCGAACTCTGGCTTTGGCTCAGTGAAAAGTTGCCAAACAGTAAGAATCTTTCTTTTATCATTCATTTTTGAAATTCTCTTTCCAGTTCCGCCCAAGACGATCCCTAAAGATGAGTTAACTGCATGCTTGCCTACTCTTTATTCCAATTTGGAAGATCGTAATGCCGACGTCAGGAAAAATGCATGCGAAGCTGTCTTAGGCTTTATGATCCACCTGGGATTCAACAACATGAACTCAGCTTGCGAAAACATCAAGGTTTGTTGTTCCCCATTTAATTTTTATTTAAACTTTCTTTCCAGGGTGCTGGAGGTCTTCAAGTTAAACAAATACTTGAAAAAAATCGTGGAAGTGTCCCTGAAGTTGCACCTAAACAAAAAAGTTCGCCTGAAAAAAGCAACGTGAAACCTTCATCGGAAAACTTGCTCCAGGCTCTTCTGCAACTATTACTAAGTCAACCAAAGGAAAGGTAGTCATCGTTCTTTATGTTGGACTGTATTGAATCCAATCTTTTTCAGCCGGTTTTGACTAAGTCTGCTGGTAGCAGGAAGAAAGAAGATGACATTGATACAAGTCCGTTACTCCAAGAGAACAATTTAAAACACCAGAGGGTCATCGACGAGCAAAAGCTTAAGGTAAATCTTTTCTTTAGTAGAGAAAGGCCTTACCAGCTACCCAATCGTTGTCACCAATCGTTGCTACCTTGTCCAATGACTCTAAATTCAATCTTCGAAACCTCTGAAAAGGCTGAAATTTCACAGTGTACTGCACAGTGTACGGCACAGTCACTCGGCCTAAATCTCTGTCTTCATATAAGAATGACAATCTAATGGCTTTTTAGCAGACAATCTAATGGGTTTTAAGCTGACAATCTAATGACTGTTCTGCTGATGATCTAAAGGGAGTTAAGCTCAAGATCAAGCAGCTTTTTAGCTGACGATCCATGTTCAGCTAAAAATCTATCTGTAACGACTGTTGAACTGACGATCTAGCAGCAGTTTTGTTTTAAGATCAAGCACCTGTTTACCTTAAATGCCTGTTCACTTATGGTCAAACGCTGTCCAGCTAATCTAATGACAGTTTAGCTAAAATCTAATCTCTACACTGTTTTGCTGATCATCTATTGACTGTTAGCTGCGAATCTATCAACCTGACGACTGTTTAGCTGACGATCTAAGGGCAGTTTATCAAGCAACTGTTTATTTCACCCAATAACTGTTTTAGCTGTCGATCTAACAAATGTTACCTGACAATCCTTAGATCGTCCTTAAATACGTTAGGTGATGATCAGCTACTTATAAAAACCCATTTGGGATTGATCCTACTTACCCTTTCATTGTGAACATAACATGAACAGGCTGGCCAATTTCTGAAGTAATTGGCCTGGTGGGAGGCTTATTCAAGCAATTGGCCCAGTTGGATACATTTGAATCGAAGGCATTAGCCCAGTTATCTACTTAACTTATCTAATATCTCTTAAATCTCAATTTCAGACTTTAAAATGGAACTTCACCACTCCGAGGTCTGAGTTCATCGAAATGCTCAAAGATCAAATGCTTGCAGCAAATGTGAACAAAACGTTAATAGCCAACATGTTCCACATGGATTTCAAATACCATTTACGAGCCATTGATTCCCTCACAGAAGTAATTTTCTCATTTTACTAAATTCATTTTGATCTTTCATCTTTAAAATAGGATTTGCCCAGCAACCGAGCGGCTCTGATGTGCAACCTCGATTTAATTCTTCGCTGGATGACGATCAGATTTTTCGATACCAATCCGTCCGTCCTTTTAAAAGGACTAGAATATTTGATTACTGTTTTCGGTGTTCTTATTGAGGAGGACTATAACATGCTTGACTTTGAGGCTTCTGCTTTCTTCCCTTATTGATATTAAAGGTCGGAGATCCTAAAGATACAGTTCGAATCAACGTGAGGACACTATTCAAGCAAATAGGAAACGTTTATCCTGTTACAAAACAGTTCGTTTTTCTAATGGAAGGCGTCAAGTCTAAAAACGCCCGTCAACGAGCAGGTTTGTCTTTTAAGATTCGGACGAATTCCATCTATTTTTTTATGTTCTAGAATGCTTGGAGCAGATGACATGGCTAATCGACAACTACGGCCTTAACGTTTGTCATCCTTCCGCTCCAGTGGCGTTGAAAGAAATCGCTAAGCATATATCAGATAGAGACACGTCTGTCAGGAATGCTGCTCTTAATTTTATCGTCGCTGCTCATTTCCTTGAAGGAGAAAAGATACTCAAGATGGTTTCACAAGTAAGTGCAATCACCTCCTTACTTCCTTTTTTATTATATCCAATTTCAGATATCCGAAAAGGACTTCAGTCTTCTCGAAGAAAGGATCAAACGTGCGAATAAGAATCGTCCTATAGCAAGCGTGAAACCATTACTTCAGTCGGTACCTCGAGTGCAAATGCAGGAACAACCCGAGCCTGAAATTCAAGATGAGGTCGAAGAAGAAGAAGAAGTTCCGCAGTATCAACCTCCTGTCTCCAACGTCAGAGTTCCAGCCAGATTTCCCGATAATAGCAGGTTTGTTGAACTGAAATTCCATGACAGCAAAATTTTCCGTTTCACAGAAATTAATCATTTTTTAAACTTCAGGGATTGCGTATTAAACGAGACATTCAGTTTTGAGGAAGATAATGCAGATTTAAGTTCAGATGGAGTGTTAGTAAAAAAAAGTCAACATATGTTTCTGTTGGTGGTTTTTAATTGTTGTTCCTTTAAATGGTTTAATTTCCTTGAAATTAAAATGATATTCCATTTTTCTGTTTTCCTTGTTGGAAAATTACTGTCAAGCAATGTGCTTAAAACCGTGTTGGATGTATTCATATATTCGTAATTACGAATATGAGTGTAGAGTATTCCCAATTGAATTATTTTCTGATCAAAAACACCTTTTAACTTCCTTGAAGAAGTTATTGTGATACCCTCCACGTTGGGTTTTTGGGGTTCGGAAAGTCAAATCGAATATTATTCTTTACCGATCTCATTTTTTTTTAGCCGGTGAACAAGAATGTAACAAGGGCGATTTTTGAATTTTGAAAAAATGGCAGAGATATGTCTGTTTGACATTAAATAAAATTTGCTGCGGCCGATTTTTCTGGTCTGATTTTCACCAAATTTTCACAAATTACTCCTTATATTTTTTTTTACGAATTTTTGGTTAAAAGAAAAATTATAATTTTTTTACATTAATAATCATTAGTAGGGAGAAATTTCATACTACCACCCCTTAGAGAGGGACCTCCCTTGTGCAAACATCCTATTATTTCTTTCTGCGCAATCTTATGTGGGAAAAAAAAACTGATAATTTTTTGAAATAAAAAACTGGGAAAATTAAAAAAAGAAAAAAACCTCCTTAAACTTGAAAACTTAAAAGACTCCTTAAACTTAAAAGGCCTCCTTAACCTTCCCCTCCCTTATACTTCCCCCTCCTTGAACTTCCCCTCCTTATACTTCCCCTCCGTTATTCTTTCCCCTCCCACTTAGTCACTTCTCTTTCAGTAAGTTTTCGTTGGAAGTTCTTCAAACTTGTATTTTTTTTTACTTGTAGTGGGGGTGTTTCAATTTATGTGAATTTATCCTCATTTTATTGTGTCTATGTGTTTTCTTACTTACTCTTCTTGGTGATAAATATTTTATTTACGGTTTTTGTTTGTGAAAATTCTTTGTTTCAAGGATAATTGAAAAAATTTCCAATTTTTTTTTTTAGGATTAGTGCTCCGATTGTGCCAGGACGCTACAATTTGGACCAGCATTTGATTGAAGAGATTGAATGTGTCCCAGAAAATTTGCCGTTGCCTCAATTGGTTGAAGTGGATTTGCAGTTTCTCCGAGGGCCCAGTACACAGTTAGTATAATTTCTTTTTTCGCTGCATTTTCCCAGGGAAGCCTGGAGCGAGGATGCTCCTTGACCTTAGTGCCCCCATAATAATTACGATTGTAATCACAGTCTATAACAATTTCCTTATAATGTAGAACCTTTAATTAAAATAATTTTTATTATTTTTAGCGCAATGGTCGTCAAACCGATTCAAATGCCTAAAATGACGCCGACGCTTATGGATTTCACGAAACCGACGGCAATCAAATTTGAACTCACGCAGATCGCTAGCTCAGACATCGAAAAAGCAATGGCTTCAATTATGCAAATCGACACCGTTCTAAACTCAGAAAAGTGAGAAACTTAAATATTATAAATTTATTTTATTTATTTATTTAGAGAATACATTTGTCTGGATTTGTCGACTATATGGTGCAGCAACTTGTGCACCAATTAAACATTTTGAATCAAAGTACGAATCCTGAGTCGTCAATGGATACAGAGCCAACTTCCAGTTGCTTATCAAAGTATAAAATATAATATTTTGTATTGTTATTTATTTTTTTAATTTTAGCTCTGCAACTACCCATCGTTGTGTAATGAAATTCAGGAAGCCACTCTTCATAAAATAATCTCTCGACTTTTGTTTCTTTTGGCGGAGCAGAAGTTGGACAGTGTCGAAAAAGGTGAACATTTCACCCGAGTCGTCAATGCTCTCGTCCTTAAACTTCTGGAGAATGCCAACAGAACGAATATCTTATGGTGAAAAAAATTATTACTGGCCAATCGTTTATTTATTTTTTTTTAGCGCTCTTATTAAATTGCTTTATGATGCCATGAATAACCCGGAGGCGAGTAAGCATTATCAAGAATTGGTCGTCAAGTCTCTTTGGAAGCTGAATAGAATGCAGCAGAATTGGGACCATGAATTGGACTACTCGAGGGTTCTATCGAGTTCCATTGTTTCTTCAGGGTAAGTTCTTTTTTTTCTGTCTTTCTTTTAAGTATTGTTTTTAGGATTTCCCGACTTCATGGTGGAAAACGCAAGAAGTCGATGTACCCCTTCGCACAATCAAAACCATTTTGCATTCGATGGTGAGAATCCGTGGAGTCGAAGTGAAAGATACGCTTAAAAATATACCTTCGATCCCTCAAGATTCTGAACTCGTCCTCTACGTCAAAAAATTGATAAAAGTAAGTTGAAAAAAGCTTTCTCTATAAGTTTGCTTTTGATCATTCCATCGCAAGCCTAAATGTTCTTTCTGAGAGTTCAAACCAACTTCCTTATTTTAAGAGAACCCTTATTTTTTTATTTCAATTCGTAATCTACGAAAAATTTCTAGTTGATTTGTCTATATGAACTAGTAGGACAACTTTAAAAAATTTCAAATTTAACTTCTTTTTTGGGCAAAAATCCGTATCAAACATTTTTTAATGTTGTCCAAAGAGGTATTAAATTAAATAAAGTTTTTTGCTATCAATTCTGTTTCGTTCTCATAGAAAAACCAGTTCCTTTTATTTTAGCTGTTGTTTATTTCCCCAAGTCTAGTAGCGCTAATTTCGAAAAGGCCTTCCACGAAATTGTTGTAAGGTACCAAGACCTAACGATCCTGATTGGCGGAGACTGGAATTGTCGTATCGGTGACCTTAATCAGGGCGACGAGGAGCTATTCACCGGTAGCAATTTATACGACACAAGATTGAGTTTGGACCCGCATTGTACCCCTGAGGGTAGGAGGCTGGTTGATTTGATGGACAACCATGGGTTTTTTGCCTTGAACGGCCGTTCTCCTGGAGACAGGCCGGCACAGTACACCTTTGTTAGAGAGAAAGGCAAAAGTTGCATCGATTTGGTATGGACGAACTTCATAGGTGTTTTCGAAACTTTAAACTTTTTTGTCGGCGACAACGTTTTTTCCTCCGATCATTTTCCTTGTTTCGTCATATTAAGCTCACTAAATGCTCCCCATGTCGAGAACGCGCGCTGTAGCCGCAAAGGGGGTATGGTGACTGAGGTCGTCGCTTGGAAGCCCGGCCTGAAAAGTGGTTTTACGAATGCCATGAAATCTTGTTATGTTGATCTGTCAGTTTCTCCACCCTCAACTTTAGAAAAGCTTGAATTCCTGCGTAGAAGTATCGTTGACCAATCAAAGAACCTAGGAATGACGTCGACGAAGCGACTCTGAAGCAATGATAACAAATTCTCGCAACCTTGGTTTGACAAGGAATGCTGCTCCCTCCGATTTGAAACCCGAAGAGCCCTAAGGATCTGTAAAAGAAATGATTTTGACGAGACTTGTTTGAAAAGATATCTGGATGCGAAAAAAACTCTGAAAGACAAGCTTAAGGAAAAAAAATCGGCTCATTACGAGGCAATAAAAACTAAATTGACGAAAGTAAATAACAGTAGCGAGTTTTGGTCAACAGTCAAATCTCTTCGGAAATCTAGATGTTATCCCACCTCTTTCAGCAAAAGGGATCTCGAAAGTCACTTTGATTCGCTTTTCCCAAAAAAACCCCCTTCTGTACCCTTCACCCTCCTCAGCCAGGTTGTTTCAGTCCTTGATGACAAGATAAAGGAATCCGAGCTGATATGTGCTCTGTCGCTATGTAAGAACAAAAGGCTGCTGGAGTAGACGGCCTATCCTACGAATTTTATAAAGCTCTTCCTTCATGTTGGAAAAAAAATCTTGTCTCGCTGTTCAACGAAGTCTTTGATTTGGAATCGACTCCCGCAAATTGGGGTGAAATTAAGTATTCCTTCTCTTTAAGAAGGGTAACAAGCAAGACCTTAATAACTATCGAGGCATTTCAATTATCAACTCGATTTACAAATTATTCTCTCAGATACTATATAGTACTTGTGTTCTTCGCCGAGGACCGTAATCTGCTCCCAGAAAACCAATGTGGTTTTCGCAAAAAAAGGGGCACCGAAGATCATATCTTTACACTCGCCAGCCTGGTCCATAAAGCTACTCGGCTACAGAGTAGAAAAGTGTATTCTGCGTTCATCGACTTTAAAAGGCGTTTGACACGGTCAATCACTCGCTCCTCTTAAAGAAACTGTACGGCCTTGGAGTCAGCAGCAAATTCGTAAAAATTTTAAGATCCATCTATACCAATGCAAAAATTACGTTGACCTCAAATGCTGGTGAGCTAATTGAGTTTAAGCAGTCGTCAGGAATTTTGCAAGGTGATATTTTATCGCCGATTCTTTTTGCCCTCTTTGTTGCGGACTTTGAGGACTTTCTCCGTGATAAAGGTTTTCGTGGTATTGACGTCGATGGCCAACTTGATGTCATCTGCTTGTTTTTTGCAGACGACATGGTTCTTTTGGGTTACTCACCTATCGACCTTCAATTGAAACTAAATGCGTTGGAAGAGTACTGTTTGACTAATCTATTAACTGTCAACCCGGAGAAATCAAAAATAATGGTTTTTAGACGAGCGGGCCCCTCAAAAAATCGCTGAGTTTTTCATATAATAAGCAAAAGCTGCAAATTGTTAACCAGTTTACGTATCTAGGTGTCCTTTTTTCGTCCTCAGGCTTGTTTCATGAACATTCCAAACTATCGGTAAAAAAAGGCATAGCGGCATGCTCAGCGCTTCTCTCTTCCCCGGCATTATTGCACTCTGCAGTCAAAGACTCATGGCTCACCCTCTTTAACTCCATCGTGGCCGCTACCTCTCTATACAGCGTTGGAATTTGGGGGTTGCAGCACGGTGAAGCGCTGGAACGGGTTCAGGTTCATTTCTTCAAATCCGTGCTGCACCTCCCTCGGAACACCCCCAACCACTATGTGAGTAGGGAACTGGGGATTTATCCCATAAAGCTTGAAATCCTCAAAAGGGCTCTTAGCTGGTGGGAGAAACTCCTGGACATGGATGACAACAGACTGCCACGGAAACTTTACAACTTCCAAATCACATCTTTGGAAGGGGAGGACGGTCGCTACAACTGGGCCAGGTCTCTGAAGGACCTTACGGGCGATGGGATTTGACCACCTTTGGGAGAGACAGAACTCGCGGGGAGTCCACCAAGCAAGGGATTCGATCCTGAGAAAATTCAGATTAAAACTCTGGAATGAGGACAGCAATAAAATTGATCTTTCCACCTTCAATCTTTACTTCAAATTAATTTGCACCACATTCCCTTTAGAGAGTAACCCGATCCTCCACTCGAACGAACCAATATCCTTAAAAAGACTTTTTTGCCAAATGAGAGTAGGGGGGTCAAAATTCTTCTGCCTTTATTTTCAAAAAATAAACACCTTTTCGACTCGTCTAGGACATGTTTTTCGTGTGGTGGTAATAGCGAGGACTCTTTCACACACTTTTTGTGTGATTGCCCGGCTTTTCGGGAGGCGCGCCTTTCAAGCTTTGACGACCACATCCTTTCATTCTCCTTCCTTTTGTCCCTACTCAGAGATGTCAATTTCAAATCCAATCTGTATAAGTTTTTAAAATTTGCCCTACCTAAGAAGATTTAACCTATTTTTATCTCCATTTTTTGTCGACGGTTTTTTTTTTTAATACAAAATGAATTGTAACGCTTATGTAAGCTATACAAATAAACTCAAATAATAATAAATTTTAAAAAGGTTATGTTAACACTTTTTGTAAAAAAATTTAATGATTTTGAAATTTTTTTATGCTTAATCTCACAGTTTTGGAAGATATTTGATAAAAAACGTTTTTTGAATGAATCAAATTGGTGTACCACTCTCAGAAAGAACATTTAGGCTTGCGATGGAATGATCAAAAGCAAACTTATAGAGAAAGCTTTTTTCAACTTACTTTTATCAATTTTTTGACGTAGAGGACGAGTTCAGAATCTTGAGGGATCGAAGGTATATTTTTAAGCGTATCTTTCACTTCGACTCCACGGATTCTCACCATCGAATGCAAAATGGTTTTGATTGTGCGAAGGGGTACATCGACTTCTTGCGTTTTCCACCATGAAGTCGGGAAATCCTAAAAACAATACTTAAAAGAAAGACAGAAAAAAAAGAACTTACCCTGAAGAAACAATGGAACTCGATAAGAACCCTCGAGTAGTCCAATTCATGGTCCCAATTCTGCTGCATTCTATTCAGCTTCCAAAGAGACTTGACGACCAATTCTTGATAATGCTTACTCGCCTCCGGGTTATTCATGGCATCATAAAGCAATTTAATAAGAGCGCTAAAAAAAAATAAATAAACCATTGGCCAGTAATAATTTTTTCACCATAAGATATTCGTTCTGTTGGCATTCTCCAGAAGTTTAATGACGAGAGCATTGACGACTAGGGTGAAATGTTCACCTTTGCCAGCAGAAATGAAAGTAAGCCGCGGGGATATACACGCAGACCAACGGTAGACCCTTGAAATTCCTCCCTACTCTAGTCTGCAGACGAGTTTTTCCTTTTGGTCTGTGGTCTGTGAATCTCGAGGGAGTAAAAATGATGAGAAGGCCGGGGGGATGTAACGCAGACGTGCGCTAGACGCTCGAAATTCCTCCCTACTCTAAATAATTTCATTTTTAGTATATTTTATAGAAATATCTTTTAAATTTTAAAGTACTGTGAAGGATATATAATAAATATTTATAAGAACTATTTTATTGGGTACCTTTGTATCAGGGGTAATTAATTTTTCTTTATTTATAAATTATTTTCCCGAAATGAAAAGATTTATAATTATATTTTTTATTTATGTCAAAAAATATATAATATAATTATATAGTCTAGTCTAAAACGCAGACGAGTTTCTTTTGGTCTGTGAATCTCGAGGGAGTAAAAATGAGGAGAAGGCCGGGGGGATGTAACGCATACGTGCGGTAGACGCTCGAAATTCCTCCCTACTAGTCTGCAGACGAGTTTCTCCTTTTGGTATGTGGTCTGTGAATTTCGAGGGAGTAAAAATGATGAGAAGGCCGGGGGGATGTAACGCATACGTGCGGTAGACGCTCGAAACTCCTCCCTACTCTAGTCTGTGGTCTGTGAATTTCGAGGGAGTAAAAATGATGAGAAGGCCGGGGGGATGTAACGCATACGTGCGGTAGACGCTCGAAACTCCTCCCTACTCTAGTCTGTGGTCTGTGAATTTCGAGGGAGTAAAAATGATGAGAAGGCCGGGGGGATGTAACGCATACGTGCGGTAGACGCTCGAAAACTCCTCCCTACTCTAGTCTGCATACGAGTTTCTGTCTGTCGTCTGTGAATCTCGAGCCAGCAGAAATGAAAGTAAACCGGCGGGATATACACGCAGACCAACGGTAAACGCTTGAAATTTCTCCCTACCTTCCCCTCTTATTCTGGTTAATAAGGCCGGCGAATAATCACGCGGACAAGGCGAAGACGGGCGAGATTCCTCCCTACTAACCCTCCCCACCCCCTTCCTATCCCCCCTATTCTGTATGTGGTATGTGGTATGTGAAACCCGTATGCGTTTTAGACTCTCCCAAAAAATTTGGATGGACTATTGTCAAACACCCTCCCTACAGCCCAGATCTAGCCCCCAGTGACTACCACCTCTTCCCTGACATGAAGAAACACCTGGGTGGAACGCATTTCGGCGACAGAGAAGAGCTGGAAGAGGCGGTTCTCGGGTATCTGAGAGGCTTGGCGGCAGAGTTCTTTGACTCGGGCATTAAAAAGCTAGAAAACCGTATGGAAAAATGCATTGACCGCGAAGGCGACTACGTAGAAAAATAGTTTAAGTCTGAATTTTCCAAATATGTACTTATTAATCGAATTAAAAATTTTTTACCAAGTGAAAAATCACTGGGAACCTTACTTTACGGACAACCCTCGTACAAATAATATTACAAAAAGTTAAAAGGCGATAAATCTGACATGAACGGTTGAACTTAAATCTTTGGAAAAACTGGCAAACGTCAAAGTTTGTTGGCAGCTGTGTCTTCGGATAGCTTCTTGTATTTCAGGGATTGTTATGGCAGTACTGTACGTAGGCTAAAAATAAAATTAATGAAATTAATGAATCTGCGGGATGATTCATCGCCACTAATTTAGAACTGATAGAAAGAGTGTTGTGTGTGATGTGATTTATTAGACTCTGATGATAATTCAGCACCCGCTGAACCCTGAAGAGGTGCGGCACAGCTGTTAATGGAGTTCCACCACCACCAGTTCAGTGTGTCGAACTGGTGCGGAACTGTTGATGTCAATTGATTGATGATGCTGATGCTGACATAATGATAATAAATCACATCACACGCAACACATCTCTATCAGTTCTAAATTAGTGGTGATGAATCATCCCAAAAATCGTTCTTACAGCAGATCCGTTTTCTTCTCTGATGCTTAAAATCATATCGACAAGAGAAGCTATAGTTTCTTTGGCTAAATAAATAAGGATTTCCAGCACAGCTGGAGATAGTTCATCATCAAACATGATTCTTGATTTAATCCAATCATGGAAACGTTTGGATGACATGTTGGTGTTGAATGATTTGCATCGAGCAGCATGGAATTCTTCGTATTGCCTAAAAAATATTCAATATTAAGAAAATTTGAAGATAAACAATACTTTGGTGTTAGAAAAAGTGATATTCGGCAAGCTCTGGCAGTTCTTTCTTCTTTAATGACGTCCGTTAACGTTAATATTTCGTCCTCAGATATTCCCCATGTTTCTAATTTGCTAAAGCAATATTCTTTACGGTTTTTTTCCCAAACGAGTCCTTTACTTGAGTTTGGCTCATCTTGTGAAGATGGTACTTTCATGGATGCTTCAATTGACTGTTTCTCATCTTTGACACCTAAAAAATTGATGTTAAAATATTCTTTGAAAAGAAATAACGAACCCATATAAGTGATGAAGCGTTTTAAAGCAGCTTTGTTTCTTTTTATTAAAAATAATATGTCTTCAGGGGACAAAATGTTTCCACCTCTTAAATTCATAGCGTCCCTCGCCTGTGATAAGATAAGAGCCATTTGGTCAATAACAATCGTTTCAATTAGAGATGCACTTTCTCTTAGAGGCTTTGAGCAATCCCCTAATCCATACATCATGTCTTGTATATCTAAAAAAAATTGTATTTTTTGTAAAATTTTTTTGTAAAAATATTTTTTTGTACCTTTGACAAACGATTCAACTCTGGGAGCATCACTTGCATTTGTTTCACTCACTTCAACCATATTGACCCTTTAATTATCAATTGGCAAATAAAAATACATGAATAAAATTTGAAAATTTGAAAAACAACTTGTTTTTTCTCGAAAGTTTGTAGCCTCAGGAGGGTTTTATAGAAGGAAGAACAAAACTTGGTTTATAAACTTATGAAGGTTTTAAGTGTTTAGTCTATTTCCTCAGTAAAAATAATTTTCCCAGGCCTATGAGGCAAATTGCAGAAAAAAAAAAAATGAGAAAAAGCTTTATATTTGACATGTGAGTTTTGGGTTGGGATGTTCTTTTATTGAGTTCTTGACTTTTGTTATAGGTTGAAGAGAAGATGGATTTTACAGTGCTTAGGAACTCGTTTAATAATTTTCTTAAGTTCTTCGAAGTTCAAGTTATAATCGACGATGCTCGATATCGGGAGTCGACGACGATCAAATTGTCTTCGATGAACATGAAGTCCTTTCCGAACGCCATCGCGGATATACAGAGTCTCACAAAAATATGCATATCGAAAAATCAGATCAATGTCATACCACCTGAGATTCTTAAGCTTCCGGAACTTTTGACTTTCTACGCTGACTACAATCGTCTTGAATCGTTTCCTAGTCCGATCCTGAGTGTCGAGACATTACGGAAGCTCAATTTGAGTCATAATGATATCAAAGAGCTTCCTGCTGATATTCAAAAATTGGTCAACTTGGAATCTCTATGGTTGAATTGGACTGGCATTAAAGTTATTCCGAATGAAATCGAGTTTGACGAGTCTTGAAACTTTTGGTGCCAGAAATAATTCTCTTGAAGAAGTCCCGATGGCCTTTTGAGGATCAAATCTTTAAAGTACATAGAAAAACTATTAAAGGTCCTAGCAAACAGGAAATTTCAAGACTTTTTCTGTTTGTCAGGACCTTATTTATTTAAAAACATTTTACTTTATTCCTCCTATTGCCAAAAATGGGGTTTGCCCATTTTAAAGGGGTTTTTTTTTTCCCCATAAAAATTAGCAACATACCAAAATTCATTCAAACTAATAAAAAAATTAGGTCCCCACATTTTGCCAATAAAATGGGCTCGCTTGCTATTAACTTTGAATATTGTTTATATGGTTCCTAATTTTTTTTTTGTACAGATGGTTGACTTTGAGAGATAACCAGATCAAATGTCTTCCAAATAATACAACGGCTGTCAATCTCATTCATCTTAATCTTTCCAAAAACGCACTTAAAGAACTCCCAAAATGTTTAGCAAAGATGAAAGTAAGTTAGAAAAAGCTGTTGACTGCAATTAATTTTGCTTTTTAGGCCCTTCGATACTGTTATCTGTCGAGAATCCAATGCAGAAAACACCAAAAAAACGCTCTCTACTTTAAAACATTTAGAATTTTTAGAATTAATCAATAGCGGGTTATTTAAAAAGAATCCAAAGGTAACATTTTAGTCAATCGAATTTTTATTATTTTTTTAGAATTATCCTTTTGTCGAAGTGGAAGCATCAGATGATGAAGATTCCGAAGAAGATGAATCTGATGATTCATACGAAGATGATTCAGACTCATCTACAGATTATGCAAACTCGATTTCATCAAGTGAAATAAATTCAAGTACTGAAGAAGAAGAGGACGAAATGGAAGAAGGAAGAATCAACAAAAAAGTATGGCCTTTCATTGCGAAATATAGTCAAGTCTGCCCATAGCTCATAAAAAAAACTATTTAAACAATTTATAAAACAATTTATTTTTTTACATTATGTTTTTAATAATATTACGTTTAAATAAAATAGAAAAGAAAATTTTTTTCTATTTACAGAACAAAAGAAGGTAAAAACTCATGATTCTTCTTCAGCCTTAGGTTTTATGTCTTCTATACTGAAGATACGAACGGAATCACAATTTCCTCCAACAATAAGCCTCTTTTTGTCCCTAAAAAAGAAAAAGTATTAGTTTGAAGAGCTTCCAACAAAAACTTCCTTAAAGAGAAGGAACAATATAGGAGGGGGAAGTATAAAGGAGGGAAAGTATAAGGATGGGGAAGTACAAAGGAGAGGATCGGTTAAGAGCAATGTTCGATTTGACCCTCCGGGGTCTGAAAGACCCTTCCCGAAAAACCCGACGTGGAGGGTATCACAATAACTTAATAGCTAATTAAGTTAATAAAAAATACATACAGGGAAATATTGATGTCGAAAATATTGCTGGTTTGTCCTTCAAATGACATCATTCTTTCACAAGTGAATGGATTGTAGACATTCACAGGCCCTTTTTTTGTTCCAACAAAAACTAAATCCATTCCTTTAGGCCAAATAAACCGCGTCAAGCCATCTTCCACAGTTATCGTCGATCTTATGTTCTAAAAAATACAAAATTAGGAAAAAAATAAATAAACCTTGATTACCAGGCGTTGATATTCTATTATGTGAAGACAAGAATCAGTGCCAGCAACAAGTAGTTGAATCGGATATTTGTTGCTGGAGCCAAAATGAAGAGATTCCACTGATGTGCTCAGCATCTCCGACTCTGGACCTGTTTCATTACAATCGATGGCTCCTATTAACTACAAACAATTTATTTAAAACACTAACAATTAAAATAAATACTTTTGGTGTTTGAGTTTTAAATATGGCAACACGAGAGCTGATTGTTCCAACAGCGACAACATCATTATCAGGATGAACGGCCACAGAAATGATTGAATCTAATTTTGTACTTGACGAAGTGAATTTACATTGGAACGTTTTTGTTTCTGTATTAATGACTTTTACAGATCCATCTTCAAATCCTAAAAGAGCTCTTTTACCTAAAAATGAGTACTTATTAAGTGGACAGTCCAAATTATCTTAGGTAAGCATTTTATGCAATAACTTCTTATAATTTGTTAGATAAGAAATGAAATACCATCAGGCATGAAGTTCCCTACATCAGTGCTGTATTGTTCAGTGGTTACATATTCAGGAAGAACAGCATCATCTGAAATGACGAATTTCCAAAAAAATGGGCTTCCAAGAATCAATGAATGCGATGATGGATGCCACTGGATCCACTGAAATTAAAAAGTTTATGACTTGAACAATTTTTCCAATATGCTATACCTTGGTGTTATCAACTTGCTGGGAATAGACTTCTTCAAATTGGCATCCTTCAACTTTGAAGATGGTGATGTTCCCTTCCATATCGCCTGCAGCTAAGAATTTACCGTCGCTACTGAATTCGATCATCATGACAGAATCTTTGAACGAAACGTATTTAAAAACGACTTTGCTACTTTCCGTATCCCAAACTATCAATCGTTCGTCTTCTCCACCAGTAGCAGCCAAACGTCCGTCCGGGCTAAGGCAACAAGCAAAAACATCCCCTGAGGCAAAAATATTAATAGTTGTATAGAGTAAAAGTATTACTAATAAGAAGAAATCTATCTAATAGTATTAGTGACAAGCACGTGGTCATACCTTCATGCGCTTGGTAGTTAAAAAGAGAATCATCTTGTTCAGGAATGTAATTTTCAGCATCTAAATCGTTCTCGTCTTCGATTTCGACACCATCATCGTCGTCGACTTCGATGAGCTCCATGTCTTCGTCGAGTCCAATTTCTTCTTCCAAGTCGATTTCGAAATCGGCTTTAGGATCATCTTCCGCCATATCGTTCCCATCTTGACTCTCTTCATCTTGTGCCATTTCGAATCGCAAAATAGAATGACAAACTCGAAAATTCAACGACTATCACAACTTACGAAAGCGTGACAGAAGGATTCCGAATAAACTAAAACCTTCAGTAGGCTACACTTCACTGTTCATTGCCAATGCTGCAAATCTTAAATTAAAAAATCCATCACATTATCTATATTTATATTGAAACTAAAGTCCTATTGAAAAATAATGCAAAAATACTTTAAAATTAATACAGGACCACTCTGGGTTGCTCGTTATTAGTAACAAGAATCGATGCTATGACGTCAAAAATTTAGTCATAGAGTGGATTGTGGAGTGGATACTGGGGTGCGGTTTCCTAAATCCATTTTATGTGCCGGTCCTTCAATTTCTTATTCGGCATAAATAATATCCTTTTTCTTATAAATTAGGTGCCGAGGAATCCTTTCGAAAAATGGACAGCGAAGGCAAAAAAGTGATCGTTTGCGACAATGGAACTGGGGTAATGTTGACATCATAACCTGCCATGTTTTTATTATTTTATTGTTGTTAATTAATTAGGCATTATTTAATTGATTAATTGTTTTTCAGTTCGTTAAATGCGGTTATGCTGGTTCGAACTTCCCGGAGCACATATTCCCTTCGATGGTCGGCCGGCCGATTATTCGCGCTGTCAACAAAATTGGCGATATAGAAGTCAAGGTAGGATCTTCATTTTAAAATAAATTTGTAAATTTTTTGCTTTATTATTTGCACAAAAATTATTTATTGTACATATATTGTCAATTATAAATCTCTTCAGCCTCTGCAGGAGGTGTGGTTCGGGTGTATGAATCATCAGATCTTTTAAAAAGTTATAAAGTGAAAACCCAAATGTCCAAAAATTGATTGGTACATTTTTTATTTATTACAGGGTTTAACAGTCAGAGTAAGCATTCTCAAGCTCTAGTAAGAAATTGTTTGAACTGACTAAATTATTAAAAACTTAACAATAGCATTGATTTCAATTAATACATTAATAATGTAATTTTTTCTAATATCCTAATATTACATATTTTGCTGGTGTTCATCTGCTGACTTAGGAATTACCTGTAAGTTTAAATGCACACCTTTTTTTTATTATTTTGTTCTGCATGATTTTTGTTTTGGTTATCTTGGTGCTATTTAAACCTACATGGGTCAATTTATGTTCATATTTTTAATTTTAGTTTATTCGGCTTAGCATAATGGTTCCTTCTCGGATTTTTACCGTGAAGTCTGGGGTTCAATCCTTGGGTTGTGTAGGGGGATTTTTATTTGCAAGTAAAATTTTAAATAAATATTTTCTACATAATCCATGGATCTGTTAGGAAGAAGGCCTCTTCCTCATTGGTTACTGCTATTTAAAAAAGTCCGCGACAGCAGGACTAAAGGGTAGATTTCTTTCAGATATGGGAAGTCATAAATGAATAAAAAAAATCTGTTAAAAATTAAAGAAAAAAAATCACATTTCGGTAAAAATAAAAAATATTAGTTTTTAATTAGATTCAAATTCATTGCTTCCAGCTGATCCAAGTTTCAATCTTTCTTGCCATCCTTAACATCACTATTTAGTTTAAAGCGATCAGATGAACAGTTTGGGAGGTTCGCTGTTTAGGCCGTAACTAAAGTACCATAACCGCTTGTCTGATTCAAGCTTAACTCATAAATTCTATTTTTAAAAGCGCTAAATATAAATTTCGTCAAGTAAAAATTACTCAAGTTATTGCGATTATGTACATACAAATATATTTATATAAATTTTTTTGGGTGGTTTTGGGTTCCAGGGGTGTGAAACGAAAAACTTACAATTTTTGATTCTGCTGCTACTGCACCATTGCAATAGGTAGATTCTGAAAGAAATCTACCTAAAAATTCTATAATTATTTGAATTTATAAAAATGTATTGTTAGTAATACGCATTTATTAATATGTTAATGATACTTACTAGTTTATGTTTTTTTAAATAAAATATACTTTTAAGTACTCCTCCTTTATGTGGAATGATGAAATGAGTATGTAAAATAGAAGCATGCAAAAATTGATAAAGTTGATGTATTGTAAGCATGTTTTCTATTTTTATTTTTTTAAGATTTGAGAATGTTTTTTGTATAAAACCTATTTTTATGTGGAGATTTGAAAGATTTTTGGATGTTTCAGGATCTGATGGTTGGAGATGAAGCTAGTAAATTGCGTTCTATGCTTGAAGTCAATTATCCGATGGAAAATGGAATTGTTCGGTATGTTATTGCTTTTGGTTTATTTTTTTACTATAAAAGAGTTTTAAGGAACTGGGAGGACATGTGCCATGTTTGGGATTATACATTTGGGCCTGAAAAGATGAATATAAACCCACGAGAATGCAAGATACTTTTGACAGAGCCGCCGATGAATCCGACGAAAAACCGTCAGAAGATGATAGAAGTTATGTTTGAAAAATATGGATTCAGCGGAGCATATATTGCTGTTCAGGCTGTCCTTACTCTTTACGCTCAAGGTTTACTTTCTGGAGTCGTCGTAGACTCCGGGGATGGAGTCACTCACATCTGCCCAGTCTACGAAGAATTCGCTCTTCCTCATCTCACCCGGAGATTAGACATCGCCGGGAGAGATATCACAAGATATTTAATCAAGGTTTATTTATATCATCAATTTATATATCATTAAACGGTCTTTTAGCTCCTTCTGTTAAGAGGATACGCATTTAACCACTCGGCAGATTTTGAGACTGTTAGAATAATGAAAGAAAAACTCTGTTACATAGGTTACAATATAGAAACCGAACAAAAACTCGCTTTAGAGACTACAGTTCTTGTTGAACCGTATACCGTAAGTCAATTTTATTTATGATTGGCTGCTTTATTTTTGTAGCTTCCTGATGGGAGAGTTATCAAAGTCAGCGGCGAAAGATTCGAGGCTCCTGAAGCCCTTTTTCAGCCTCATTTAATCAACGTTGAAGGCCAAGGTATCAAGTTTATTTTTTAATTTTTGGACATTAATTTCTCTTTTTAGGGATTGCTGAAATGGTTTTTAACACAATCCAAGCAGCAGATATAGATATGAGGTCAGAACTTTATAAACATATCGTTCTTTCGGGAGGTTCAACTATGTACCCAGGACTTCCAAGTCGGCTTGAAAGAGAAATCAAACAACTTTATCTTGAAAGAGTTCTTAAAAATGACATCGACAAATTATCAGTATGTTTTTCCTTAATTATTGTTCTAAAAATTTTTTTTCTCTTTAGAAATTCAAGATCAGAATAGAAGACCCACCTCATAGAAAAGATATGGTTTTTATCGGTGGCGCTGTCCTAGCCGAAGTGATGAAGAATCGTGACACTTTTTGGATGACAAAACAGGAATATGAAGAAATGGGTGTCGACGTCCTTAAAAAACTAGGACCCCTTACCAGTTAATCGAAATTATTTGTAGCCAAATTTCTATCTTCTTTATATATTTGTATTAACGAGCACCTGTAAATTCACTGCTCTTCTTCTCTCACGAGAAAATAATTTTAAGTTTTTTTTTTAAATACTGAAAGTTTTTTAAATAATGCATTTAATGGTATTCCTTTTTTAGGGTTTTTGTTTTAAGTTTCCTGTGCAATGAAATAAAAACTGCTTTAATTAAAATGTTTTTTTAACATCGTTGCTCGTATTATCTCGATTATACCGAGGTTGTCAAAAATATTTTTTTCTGTTGAATATAATGTTGCTAAACTATTTCATTTTTCTTCCCTCTCTTCTAAATTAAGGAGCATTATTGAGTATACGGGGTGTCCAGAAAAACATGGCACACGTCTGGGAGAGCGTTAAAAAGTGGTTATGTATAAAAAAGTTAAATGTACTCCTCTTAATAAGTCAAAATTTGATGTTAGTTTAAAATGCGTTTGGATATACAGGGTGCCCCCAACAGAACCATTTCGTTATTTCAATGACCATTTTTTACTTCAGATTCGTAATCAAAAATTTCCAGTTGATTCAACTATTCAAGTGACCATTTTTGACAACTTAAAAATGTTAAAATTGACCTAAGTGACTCATTTTTTTAATTCCACTTTTTTTGTCTGAAGATTCCAACTATCACAAATTCAAGCATCTTCGCATTCTGCATCACGAGATGTCGTGCCGGCCTTTCTTCAAGTTAGAACCCAAATTTCTTACTTCAGAAATGAAATTAGCGGTTTTTTAAAGGAGTTTTAGACCATAATTTTTGAAAGAGCTACATCGTCTTCTGTGGTTGTGCATCAAAAAAAAATTCCGTTAAAAATCGCTAATTTTCATTTCTGAAGTAAGAAATTTGTGTTTAACTTGAAAAAAGGCCGTTAGCGACGACAAATTGTGAAGCAGAATGCGAAGATGCTTGAATTTGTGATAGTTGGAATCTTAGACAAAAGAAGTGGAATAAAAAAATGATCTCTATCGATTTTAGCGCGAAAAACGCTAAAATTTGACATTTTTAAAGTTTCTTTTTTTTAATAAAACCACTTTTTAACGCTCTCCCTGACGTGTGCCATGTGTTTCCAGACACCCTTATATTTGGTGAAGATCCATCAAAATTATACCCCCACCATTTTTGAAAATTTCGAGGAAAGAAAAAACCTGACTCCTCAACATAATCGCTAAAAGAAAGTTTGAGAAAAATTATGGCCGTTCAAAAAACGCATCAGGGTATTCCCCACAGCTTCCTCTTTGCTCTTTCTCAGGAATAATTTTCTTAAAATTCACGTTCATTTTAAAAATGGGATGTCATCACTTTTTTAAACTGTTCCGATTTACGTTATGCAGTGGTTAAAGGCTGGCCCTGGATATAAATTGTGCTATAGTAGACAGAAAAACGAGGGCTCATTTTTTTTCTCTCGCGTGCAAATCTCCTGATGTACGACTTCATATTATGAAAGGGCTAACGTTCTTAGCATTTTATTACCGGCTTCCTTAAAATGGCTGACGGTGTCGATTTTTGAAGCCTAAAAGAAAAATTGATTGTGGGAAGTACCCTGATTTTGTAACTATTGTTAGGTTTTTATCATTTGTAGACCGGAGCTTTGAATGTGAGAAGAAAAAATAACCCAGTAGGTTATGTAGCAGAGTTTAATTTACAGGAAAAATTATTTGTATAATAATTACGGTATTTTTTCTAAACACGAGGTACATCTCGTGTAGGTCTTACGAAACTTGGCAAAAGGGGTCGTCAGACTTGGAATTCGTTTGGGCCTACCTGAAAAGGAAGGAAAAGTTTTATTTTAAGGTGAAGAGGGGAGGTAGGCATAATTTATTATAAAACGATCGAGTTACAAACACACCCTCCTGATGCAAGAAAAGCACCTTCTTGAATAGTACTAACCTCTGATGTAAACAAAAATAATTGTTACATCAGAAGCGGGATGCTTCCTGAACTCAGCATCTTTACAAGGTTGACTACTCGGAGGTGTGTTTGCCCTCGGCGAATCCAAGGGGACGCTTCTTTGGAAGAAGAAAAAAAACTGAAAAAAACTGTTTTTTCTAGGTTATATTTAGCTTCAGACAATGAAAATGGAGGACTGGTACTCGACGGAAACTCTCATAAAGGGGAAAAAAATTTTTTCCGCTGTTCATTGCCCCTGACTAATATTACCTAAATGTAAACCCCCTTAATTTAAATCAAAGAATTTGATGGTGCGGTTTAAAATGCGTTCGGATATACAGGGTGCCCCCAACAGAACCTAACTTCGTTATTTCAAATGAGAACCCCTATTTTTTTTTCAGATTCGTAATCTACAAAAATTTCAACACTATTCATAAGTCCATTTTTGACAACTTTAAAAATGTCTTTTAGCGTTTTTCGCGCTAAAATCGTTCTAAGAGACTCATTTTTTTTAACCCACTTTTTTTTGTCCGAAGATTCCAACTATCACAAATTCAAGCATCTTCGCATTCTGCATCACGAGATGTGGTCGCTAACGGCCTTTTTCGAGTTAGAACCCAAATTTCTTATTGCAGAAATGAAAATTAGCGGTTTTTAATGGAATTTTTTCTGCATAACTACAAAATACGCTGTGCTCTTTTAAAAATTAGCCCGAAAGAAAAACTTCTTTAAAAAACCGCTAATTTTCATTTCTTCCGTAAGAAATTTGGGTTCAAACTCGAAAAAAGGACCATAGCGACGACATCTCGTGATGCAGAATGAGAAGATGCTTGAATTTGTAATAGTTGGAGTCTTCGGACAAAAAGAAATGGAATTTAAAATTAAAAAATGAGTCTCTTACGTCGATTTAACGGATTTTAGCGCAAAAAAACGCTGAAATTTGACATTTTTTAAATTGTCAAAAATAGTGAAGTCATATGAATAGCCAAATTAACTTGAAATTTTGCGTAGACTGCGAATCTGAAATAAAAAAATAGGGGTTCTCATTTGAAATAACCAAATAATGAAGTTCGGTTCTGTTGGGGGCACCCTGTATATCCTACTTTTTTTCATAAAACCACAAAATAAAAAAAAAAAAGAAAAAAACCACAGTAATTTTAACCCTGGATTTTGACACCGGTTTTTTTTAATCGAATAAAACGCTTTTGATAGAATCAATGATTAATAAAATACATAAAAAGAGTTGATAACTTTGACCCAATTTTAGACGGCCGATTTTACACCTACATTTGTGTTTAAATAAATTAGTAACGACTTAAGAAGTGCATTATGCAATTGCGAAAAACTTTCGTACCATATTCGCTCGCCTTTCACATTACAAAGTGATCAAAAAAATAGGTATTTCTGACGAAACTGACGATAAGTTTACAGAAGCTTCAATTTGCATTTCAGCCTAGATTTTACCCCATTTTTAAAGTGAGGGACAGTATGCCTTTCAAAAATTTTAGTTAGACATTCCATATTTCCCCTGCAGTTGGAAAAATAATTAATTATAAAAAAATTATATCAAGCTCGCATAATGGCGAGAGATAAATAATTGAGTATCAAGAAAAATAAATTGCAACGATTGTTTTGTCACGTAGGCACTCCATGTTTCCCCCCGTTAAATCCTAAATTGACCCCGTGTCTTTATCAAACACAAACCTCAATTATCAGAGGATATATGGAATTATTTTATTTTATTTATTTATAATAGGTAAACACATCCTAAAATAGAATTTTTCGGGGATCTTTCAGTGCTTGTGAATCGCAAATCGTGGAATACTCGTTGCTAGGACTTCCGGGCTTTATTTTAGCAAACTTAAGGGCTTTTTTTTTTAGGAAACAACATTTCATAATCTCTTCAGAAAAAACCAGAAGATGCAACTTGCACGAAAATTGAGTGAGACTATTTTCGAACGGAATTTTTCACGTCAGTCAAGGTCAGACAGTCTTTCACCTTTCGGGTCTCGTTTTTATTTTATTTTTTATAAATACAATTTACATAATAAAAAAAGTTAAATCGTTCTCGAAGTGAAGAAAGTATAAAAAAAACACGAGTTCCTATCGGTTGAATTGAATTTTAAGTTTGAATTCACTTTGGAAAATTCCGATGAGATTTCGTTAATTGTTAGGTAATTTTTCATTGTCTCAGAACAGGAAGAATGATAATTTAAATTATCTTTGTTGAAAAGGTAGACATTTTTTCTACGGATCCATAGTTCCTCAAGGAAAAAGTCTTTTTTATGGCATCTTTTAACTTCCTTAAAACGTTATTGTGATACCCTCCACGGCGGGTTTTTGGGGTCTTCCAGGCCCCGGAGGGTCAAATCGAATATTGATCTTACCGATTTCAACTTTGTCTGTGGTTCCGGCCGGCCGTACCATTTTTCCCGAACACTTAACCGCTTTCACCAAATTTTTACACAATCATCCTTAGTCGGTGAGCAAGAAAGTAACGAGGGCGATTTCGAAAAAATAGCGGAGATATGCACGTTTGAAATTTTAACTGCGCTGAGGCCGAACCCTTGATCCGATTTCACCAAATTTCACCAAATAGTTTTTTACGAATTTTTGGTATAGTAATATATATTTTTGTTTTCATAGTAGGGAGAAATTTGATACTTCCACCCGTTACGAGAGGGACCTTCCTTGGGCAAAAATACCATTATTTCTACCTTGATATTTAGAAAAATTATCGAAAAAAAATAAATAAATAAAAAGCGCAAATTTAAAAAAGAAAATTTAGAAAATTTTTCGAAAAAACTTGGTGCAATTTTTTGAAAAAAAAAAAAAACTCCTTAAACTTCCCTCCCTTATACTTCCCCCTCCTTTATACTTCCCCTTCGTTATACTTTCCCCTCCATTATATTCCCCTCTATATTGTTCCTTGTTATTGTTGTTGTTGTTAGAGGGAAAAAAGAAAACATTGGCACTTCAGAGGACTCCTGAGTCATACGACAAATTTTAATAATTTACACATTTCACAAGTTTAAATTAAAAATAAATCGAAAATTTGTTCGGATATCTACTGGCGCATGTCTTAAATAAACGTCTTTCTCTGATAAGTTCATTAAACGAAAAGAAGGGATGATAAAATTAAATTCAAGCAATCAAATTGTTTAGAGTAATGAACGGATTATGTTTTTATTTAACATTAATGGATTGTTTTCTTTATCAATTAAGGAATGTCAGACATGTATAATTTATTATTGTTTATTTATTTTAAATTGATAATTTGACAAGATTATGATCAAACAATTAATCAAAAACATGGCTAAAAGGTAATCGAATATTTTTTATTTTAAGTGTAACCAACGAGACAGTTCAATGAATCATTGGTTGTCTTAAGTAGCGTCCATCGTAAATGTAAGAAATATTTTGGAAACTTAAAAAAGCTTTAAAAGGTCGTTTTGTTCTTTAAAAAATTGAAAATTGTCTTTCTTATACGTGGGTACATACTTATTTCTCAGTGTCAATGTAGGCTTTTGGAATCCTTGCCTCCGGCTATTTCTTTTAGAAATGATTTTAAAATTGAAAGGGTTTTATTTCCTACTAGGCATACATAATATTCTATTGTCACAAAAAGACAATAGAGTGGAAAAAAATTATGAAAAAAGCTTTGAAAAAAAAAATAAATAAAAGATCGAGCCAAAATATTGTAGAAGCGAGGTCGAGCCCCTTCGGATTATCATTTCCTCACCAATAGCCTAGTAGCCAGGAAAATACCGCGCATTCACGATTTATTCACGTGCCTCCGATGCGTAATTTCTGACCATATCAATAAGAAAACTTTGTTTTTTCGAGAAAAAAACTGGAGAAAACCGTCAGAACATGAATCATGGATCGCCCCTGGAATTATCAAACAAGAAATTTATTTTGGGTTAAATAAAATCCAGTTGCAGCAAGCGGTGAAATCCCGAAAGAGTGAAGAAGTCGTTCAAATTCCTTAAAGAAGTTATTGTGATACCCTCCACGTCGGGTTTTCTCGGAGGGTGTCAAATCGAATATCTTTAAATTTAAAAAAATTCGGAATTTTTGAAAAAAAAATTTGTCTAAATGCTTGAAATTATGTATTCTTCCCTCCTTTTGTACTTCCCCATCCTTATATTCCCCCTCCTTGAAATTCCCCTCCTTTATACTTCCCCCTCCTTGAAATTCCCTCCTTTATACTTCCCCATCCTTATACTTCCCCCTCTTATGTTCCTTCTTTTAAGGAAGTTTTCGTTGGTAGCTCTTCAAACTTAGTTACTTTCCAATGCTAAGCCAGTATGACGTGTCGGTATAACCTTTATAGGCTATCTAAATTTATATTTATTATTTTTATTTTTTTCACCATTTTACGTTTCGAAACTGGAAGGAATTAAATTGAGATAAACTTTATCAAGTAGATTATATTTATTATAGATTTTTTATAACATTAAGTAAAAAAAAAGAAAAATAATAGTTCATCTGCACCAAAACGATTTTTTAAAAACTCTTGACTATAATTAAGAAAACGAAGAAGGAATGTTAAGTTTTCTTTGGTGTATGAACGACTCTATTTACAAAGAATATCACAGAAATGGCAGGTACGTCGAAGGGATCCGCTTCGATTTAAATGGCAGTCAAGACGACTCCATGCGGGGCTTTAAACGTCGATTTATTATGAGTTTTGACGTGTTTGGCAAGGTGGTCGGACCGCATGAATCTTTGATCGCAGAATCCGCAAGCGAACTTTTTCTCTCCTGTATGCGTCCTTTTGTGCCTTGAGAGCTCGTCCGATCTGGAGAAACGTCTCTCGCAGTCTTTCCACGGACAGATAAACGGCTTCTCTCCAGTATGAGATCTTGTATGTGCTTTAAGGTGTGAAGATTTAAAGTAGTTCTTTCCACATCCTTCGTAATCGCATTGAAATATACGCCTTCGAGGGTCCACCTGTTCGGGCAACTGTGGCCTCACGATGACTAGATTCGAAGGTTGAATAGGAATAAGACGTCCCCCAGTCAAAACGACGGTCGTCGGAATTTTTGGAGCGATAGAAATCTCTTTCGGTTTCGTATATTTGATTTCTTTCGACGTATCCTTGCACTGCTTCACCAATTCTTCCTTCCTTGTACTCATCTTATATTTTAAAACTTTCAATATATTTTGGCTCGGTACAAATCGTAGGTTTTCCTCTTTTTTCACCGAGCTACCGCACGGATCCGGTGAACAAACTCCGTCTTTATCCACTCTCATTATAACGGAAACTGGCACCGATGTAAGCTGAGGACTAGGCGTTCTTGGCGGCGTACTATTCAACAATCCCTGTAAAAAAAAAAAAATGATAAGATACAAAAAATTGAAAACAAAAACTAACTACGATTAAATGAGTCATTGATAATCGACTCTAATCACGTTTAATTTTAGAAAAAAAAATCGTAATATGCATTTTTACTTACTCTGGCCAAATCGTGACTTTCGAAATCGTTTTTGAGTTTTTTCTTTCAGAAAAGTCTAATTCTTCGCTTTCCGAGTCCGATGGCTGAGGAGTCGGAAAATTAACGTTTTTCATGTCATAGTAGGTCCTTTTCTTTCCCTTCGCGTGAAGCTCAAGGAGGGAGTAGACTGCATCGAGGTCTACGGCCTTAGCCATCTAAAAAATTAATGCAATATTATTAACTTTTTTTTTTTTTTTTTTTTTTTTTTGTCTGATAACGTACGAGAGATTGTGGGGGAGAAGACAGGAATAGAAATGAGAAGAAGGCCTTTTGGAGGGGAAAGCCGTTCACGTGATAATCACGAGCTAAGCACATGCAACCCTCAGGACAGGAGTTTCGCTCAGGATTTTTCCTTTTTTCAAAACAAATTTAGGAATCTAAACTTTTAAAATTGTTTTGACCATAAAATGTTTAAATAATTGCAAAAGAAAAAATTTAACTAATACATTCACATGGGAAAATTGTTTAAATATCCTTTTTAAATAAACATACTAGTCATTTAGCTTGTAAATTAAAAAATAGAATCACTCTTATAATATGTTAACTTTTTACGCACATGAAATCTAAAAAGAAGGTACTTTTTGTATGTTAGGCACTTAAGTAATGAAAAAAAATTATGATTTTAACATAAGGGGTCTCTATTATAAATATTGCTATATGCTTAAAAGTGCAAAGGACTTGAAGAAAAAAAACTTACCTTAAAAATGAATATAGAGTCTAGTAGGTAGAGTGTTTGTGTTTTGATTCGAGTTGTTGGTATAGCTCTGAACGTAGAATGAAGGAATACGGGAGAGTGGAAGTTGGGAAGAAACGGGCGGCAGGGGGCTCGGCTTCGTCCCGGCCAACCGCGGGCTCGAGGACTTTCACGTGATCGAAGCGTGTCGTTCAGCCCCTGTTCACGTGATAGAAGCATGAGGACGGGCATGACGTAGCTATGACGTTAGAGGAGGGAAGATATCGACCCGCTAAGTGCTGGGGGGGCTGAACGGTGACTCCCTATCAATGGGTATGGAGAAAAAACGACCTTGCTGAGCTCCCCTCGACCCTCCAGTTGTAAAACACGTACTGGGCAATGGTCTGGACGTGATAGGTAGTCGATATTTTACATTTTCTTAAATGAACAGTAAATATTTTGATTTGCAATAATATAAGAATCACTAGTATTGTAGGACATTCTGCAGATTCAATTTTAAGATTTAAAAGTACTAATTTCCAACAAAAACTTCCATAAAGAGAAGGAATAATATAGAGGGGAAGTATAACGGAGGAGAACTTTAAGGAGGGGAAAGTATAAAGGAGGGGATGTACAAAGGAGGAGAATAATTTCAAGCATTTAGACATTTTTTTTCTTTCGAAAAATTTTCATAGTTTTTTAACTTTTTTTCCCAAAAAAATTTTCAGTTAATTTTTCAATTTTTTTTCGTCAAAATTTTTTAACTTTTATTTCGATTTTTTTTCTGAAAAATTTGCAGTTTTCTTTTTAGGTACAAGAATTTTTAAGTTTTTTTAATTAATTTTTTTGAGTATCAAGGTAGAAATAATAGGCTTTCTGCCCAAGGGATGCCTCTCTTGAAAAGGGTGGAAGTATCAATTTCACCCTTCTAAAAAAAATTGTTATTACACCAAAAATTTGTAAAAAAATATAAGGAGTATTTATTGAAAATATGGTGAAAATCGGACCAACGTTCAACCGCAGTTTTTAAAATTTCAAACGGTTATCTCAGCATTTTTTTCGAAATTCAAAAATCGCCGACGTCTATTTCTTGTTCAAATATTCAGGAACATTGTGTGAAAATTTGGTGAAAATCGGTTGAAAATTGTGGCCGTAAAGTGTTTCGGAAAAAAATGCTACGGACGGCCAGCACCACAGACAAAGTTGAGATCGGTAAAGGTCAATATTCCCCAAAAACACGACGTGGAGGGTATCACAATAACTTCTTTAAGGAAGGTAAAAATAGATACATACCATAATAATGTTCTGCAGGTCCCTACATACCCTAAGAAAGGGAAGAAATATGTATTGAAAAGGTGAAAAGGACCATTGTTACTTCCGTTGCGAATTGATCAAAACTTTAGACAAAAAAAATCAACGCCATTTTAACGAATTTTGAAAACGGCATTTTCAAACATTTTCAAGACAACTACGAAAGGAAGATTCTGTGAAAATTTGAAAAAAATTGTGTCCTGGAAAAATTGCGTCGGACGGCCTGATCTTCGCGCACCAAGACACCTCATGATCGGAAGATCCTCTCCCAAAAATCGTAGACGATAACTTATCTTCCAAAAAGGTGTGAAAAATGAAGAGAATCATTGTCTGAAAAGTACTGTAAAATATCTGTTGGTCTCTCAGGATGGACTGATATGATAGAAACGGTAAATACCATTTAAAAATACAAAAAAAACTACCTACCATAAAAAATTTTTTCTGCCTTCTTTTTTCCTATAGATTATCCGTTTTTTAACCGACTTTTACTTGTTAGATAACTTTGACGAGGAAAAAATTTTCATTAGGCATGATTTTTTTTTAGGTCTAGTCAAAGGTCCAAATAAACCTTTATTTCTCGTTTACCACAAGTTTGTCTTCTTCAGCACAATGGCAGTTCAAACTGGATTGACGAGGAAAAAATTATTCCCGAAAGAGGGGGTTTAACCCATTTTTTCCGCTTTTTAAAATTAAAATTTTTTAAATAAATGAATGTAAAAAGTAAAAATTAAAATTTTGTAAGTACATGCACGTTTTAAGACTTAAAAATCGTACATTCCAAAAGTTAATCCGGTAAACATCCCTAAGAAAGCGCTATTAGGCCTTATTAAGTAGACCACCCGGTCTTTTACTTTTTCTTAAACGTGGCTTATGCCAAATAAAATGGGTATTACCCATATATATACGGGCGTATATATACGTTTTTGAAAGGAAAAAAAAGTATGTACTTGTTTGAAGAGCTTCCAGCGAAAACTTCCTTAAAAAGAAGTAAAAATATAGGAGGGGGAAGTATAAAGGAGGGGAAGAATAACGGAGGGAAGTTTTGTTTTCCAAAAAATTTTTTAAGTTTTTTTTTTTGAAAATTTTTTTTAAGTATCAAGGTAGAAATAATGGGATTTTTGCGCAAGGGAGGTCCCTCTCGTAACGGGTGGACATATGAAATTTCTCCCTACTAAAATGATAATTAATGTAGAAAATTGGTAATTTTTTTTACACCAAAAATTTTTAAAAAATACATATAAGGAGTATTTGGTGAAAATCGGAACAACGGTTAGGCCGCAGCGCAGTTTTTAAAATCGAAATTCAAAAATCGCAGACGATAATTTCTTGTACAACTATTCAGGAAGGTTGTGTGAAAATTTGGTGAAAATCGGATGGAAATTGTGGCCGTAAAATGTTCCGGAAAAAAATGCTACGGCCGGCCAGCACCACAGACAAAGTTGAGATCGGTGAAGATCAATATTCGATTTGACCCTCCGGGTTCTGGAAGACCCCAAAAACCCAACGTGGAGGGTATCACAAAAACTTCTTTAAGGATGTTAACAAGGAAAACGCCCAAAAATGCTGAGTAAATGGTACACTTCAGTCGTGAATGCGATATTTTTTTATTAGGAAAAGAAATATTATAGAATATGTTGATGAAACGGGGAAAAAATACAGTCAAAAATATGGTACCATAATATTATAAAAATTAATGAGGGAAATAAAAAAATGCCAACAGCACGAGGTGTTCCCAGGCGGTCACCCATCCAGGTACTAACCTCGCCCGACGCTCGGTGATCGGACGAGAACCGGTGTGTTCAGCGTGGTATGGCCGTTGGCGTTCATAGTTGTAAAATCTGGCAAATTATAGTAAACACTAAAATACAGAAGAATAAAATTACAATAGAAATAAAATAAGGATAAGAAGGAAAATAAGGAGTATAACGACTGACTTTAAGTCTTTATGGCAAAAGAACAGACTGACAGATCATCGCGATGTTTAAACGGTAAATTTTTTTGTCATTTTCCTCTGAAATACATTTCTTAAAAATTAATTAGTAACTTGTAAGGCTAGTAGATATGATGCGAAAGTTTTTTCATGCGATTCGATAATAATTTTTACATAAAAACAAAAATGCACGCATAAAATTGGTTGGTTCAAAATAGGGTCAAAGTTATCAAGTCTTGCCTTATTAACTTCCTCAAAAAAGAAGTTATTGCAATACCCTCCAATAAAGATCTTCTGGAAATGGCTTGTACAACGTTTTCGGAACACTTCATGGCCGCAATGTTGGCCCATTTTTTACACATCCTTCACTTCGGCTGGATAAATCGTGAGCTTTTTTTTTTCTTAATTCTAAAATCGAACCTTTCTAACCCTGGAAAAAAATTCGCTTTTTGCATTTTCCTCAAAATTTGCAAAGATTTAGAAGGTCTTATTAATAGACTGCATGCATGTTTCAGCTCGATCTGACGTCTCTAACCCTGGGGGAAAAAATTCACAAACCGGGGCGTCAGCTAATATCTACGAGGACCGGAAAATAAAGTTTTTCCTATTTTCCTCAAAATTTGCTTAGATTTAGAACACCCTATTAATAGACTGCAAGCCATGTTTCAGCTCGATCTGACGTCTCTAACCTTGGGCAAAAATTCGAAAAATTTCGCCCCGTCAAATATCTATAAGGACCGGGAAAAAAAGTTTTCCGATTTCCCTCAAAATTTGCATGGATTTAGAACGTCTTATTAGTAGACTGCATGCCATGTTTCAGCTACCATGGAAAAAAATACTCAAATTATTACCCCGCCAGCCTCCAAAAGGTTTGCTAGCAAAATCCCAAATTGAGGAGCTTATTTCCAAAAGATACTAAAAACCATTTTTTGAAAAATGGGTTAAGCATTTCCTTGGGTTTTAGGGGAGTATTTCTTCACAAAATTCAATCGTTTACAGCAAAAAGATACTCTATCCTGGTGAAAATAATGGATTTAATATTGATTTCGCTTCAAAAAGTACTAAATCCATTAAATATGGCGGCTCTCTGTCATTTTTTTTTTTTTTTTTTTTGTCAAAAAGTACTATATCCTTACTTAACGTCATACTGAGTCATTGGGTTCGAGCAAACGATACTATATCCATTAGGATAGGGTATATCCGCCCGCAACAGTTTTTCTCAAATATCTCAAAATTAAGCTACAAGGATTTAGTACCGTTTGGAAACAAGCTCCTCAATTTTGGATACCCAGTCTTATGCTTTTTTAATCCACATCGATGAATACTGAAATAAATAAACGTATGAATACTAAAACATGATTCGTGATCATAACTGATTTCTTTCCTCCAGAAATCTGCCGAATGCCGGCTCCCCAGAAAGCAAAATGGTCAAAAAAGTAGAAAACGAGCTCTAGCGGAATATTATAATAGCACGTGCCCAACAGATTCCTTTACATTCCGCTTCATTCGCCACTTTCTTGAGCTTCTTATAAAATATAAATGCCTGAACTTGTTGGCAGAGAGCTAAATGGCTCATTGATATTTTTATTTAATTAGTCTTAATGCCATATCACCTAAATGGCAAAAAATAATAATATTATAAATAGGATAAATTTAAGAAAGCTTTTGGCTTAAACAATAAATCAGGAGTCTGAATCAATGGTTTTTTAATTAGACATTGCAGTGCTTTCAGCAAGAATCTATAGCTTTTTAAGATAAAAGTGTTAATTGAATTGCTTATTCATAAAATACACTATTATTAAGCTTAAAGTCTAGCTGAAAGTAGAGTATGTAAAGATAGAGATAGGTGCTATACAGTACCTAGTAATAGATAGTGGTAATATATTGTAAAGATAGATTTTAGATTGTTTTTTGAGTTCATTTTGAAGAAAATTCTCCGCAAGCTCAACCAAATAGCTGACTCACACCTAAAAGTAGAAAATCGTATATAAAGTAAAACTTTAAAAAAGTTGTAATTAGTCATAAAAACATTCAATAGTGATGAGACAAGGTCGAAAATTTCAAGGCCGCTATAGGAAATTGCAAACATCCAGGTTTTTCAGATAAAAGAGCCAGTGAAAATACCTATTTTTGAAAAAGTAAATAACTAGAACATAATAGACTAAATTAATTATAAAAAAAGAGATTTTATTTCAAAAATGTCTTTCGGAAAAAAGTCGCAAGTCAAAATAAGTGAGGAGTATAATATAGAGGAACAAGTGAGGGTTCCAATAACAGATCTTGATATTCACAACTCAATCGATCCTGGATGGCAAGAGAACTTCCTAAATTCGGATATTACTCAATCCATTCAGCAAGAATCAGAGGTAATAAAAATTTACTAAACTCTCAAAATCAACATGTTTTCTTTTTCAGAGTTCTGTAGATGATGATCTATATTTCTTCAAATCAATTATTCCAGATCTAAAACAACTTCCAAGAGAAAAGAATGTCTCTTTGAGACTTGAAATTCTTAAATTGGTTCACGACAAATGCTGTAAAAGGAAAGATTACGAATAAAATGAAATAAGTAAATAGAGCAGGTAGTTATTTTAATGAACCATTGGACCTTTTGAGACAAATTATTTATTTTTGTATCAGTAGGATGAGAGAAATTAATTTAAAAACAACAAATATGAAGGCCATTCCTTTATTAGTTTGTTAGTATTTGGTTTTTTATAATATGTACAATATTTATGTTCAGTTTCACCCCCATTCTGAGAATTTACAATTTAAAATTTGTTGTTTCGTCGCTGGAATTAGAGAAGGCGGTAAATGATAGTTAAAAATCCTGACGGGCTCATCTGAAAATATTATTGGAGGTTTCAATTCTTTTTCTAAATGTCTCCCATTGAGCCAATCTTCAATATTAGGAAGTTCTTGTACATCATTCTCTTCTTGGTAAACTAAAAATAAAATAAGAAAATCCTATAGTGTGGAAATGGGCTTACCGATCAACTCAAAATTTCGTAGTTCGCCTTCTGAATAATGAGAATAACTGCAGTTAGCGTTGAAAGGGCACTGGCCAGAATTTCTGAATCGTTTGCAAGGAAGTTTAGACCTTTCTTCCCTCACTAACGTTTTTAAGTCTGCAAAAAAGTTCTGTCAGTAGCTGAAAGTATGTTGGATAGTACAAACCTCTAAAGTTGCTGTAATGTTGTCTCCTGAGGTTTTCATGATTCATTGACTTTATATGCTTTTTACGAGATTCTACATCATCAATGAAGGATCTTTCACAATATTCACAGTAATATCTTTTTCCCATGTTTTTAAATCAGAACCAAAATGTCTTTCTTTTGACAGTTGTACTTTTAAAATGGAGGTTTCATTACTGTTTGATAATTGTGTTTATGTTCTCCCACGTGTGAGGACACGTAATTTTTTTTTTTTTTTGCTGTCTCGAGGTCGGATATGATAATTTTTTTTGTTGATTTAATTTAAGACCAAGGGCAATAGGCGACGTAGAGGGGTTTTATTGCTCTTCGGGGTTTGCTAAAACTTGGTTTATTCTTATTTGCAACCATGGTTTATGATATCGCGACCTTTATTTTATTTTTTTTTTTTGCTGTCTCGAGGTCGGATATGATAATTTTTTTTGTTGATTTAATTTAAGACCAAGGGCAATAGGCGACGTAGAGGGGTTTTATTGCTCTTCGGGGTTTGCTAAAACTTGGTTTATTCTTATTTGCAACCATGGTTTATGATATCGCGACCACTTTTGATGCCGTCGATTTACCGATCGCTATGTGCCAGAAAAGAAAATTAATCGTGGACAACGACTGCGGAGTCGACGACGCCTGGGGTCTTTCCCTTCTTCTAAAAGCGTCGCATGAACACGAAATTTTAGCTTTGACATGCGTCAAAGGGAATACCGATTTGGAAAATGTCTGCAGAAACAATCTCTATCTTCTGTCAGTCTTGGAGAAAACCCAAGTATGTAGTCAATTGTCAGGAATTATCTAATCTATGTACTTTCAGATTCCAGTTTTTAGAGGTGCAAGCAGTCCTTTAATCGGTCTTCACCAGGAAAGTAATGGCCTAGATGACGATTTGCAGTACTTTCACGGTAGAAACGGTTTCGGCGATGTCGAGCTTCCTGAATTATCTTCCACAAAACGACTTGAAGAAGAAAACGCTATACACGCTCTTTATAGAATAACATCAGAGAATAAAGGTTTACGAAGTCCAAAGTAGAGCCTAATCGATTACTTTTGTAACCGATTACATTGTGATTATCTGAATATCTGCCTTTTTAAAAATCATGATTTTTTTAAATAATCAAGGGGGCGATTACAAAAAGTAATCACGTACATGATTACAAGTAATTATGATTAATTTCGTAATCAATTACAAAATATAATCATCCCAGTTGATTACAAAAAAATAATCGATTACCCAACTTGTCTAATTACTTCAATATGATTTTTTAATATTAGAAAGAGTAATTCTGAGCAATCAGCAATGCATATTGCTTAGTAAAAAGTAAACATTGAGGAATTTATCACTCTGAGAGCGTTTTAAGGCAGGAAAAAGTAATCATGAAGTAATCGTTAAGTAACCTATCAGTCTAAGATTATTAGATTACTTAATGATTACTTTTTCCTGGCTCTAAGATTGTTGGATTACTTAATGATTACTTTTTGGCTTAACGATCTCAGAGTGATAGATTACTCAATGATTACTTGATGACTACTTTTTTCTGGCTTAACGATCTCCGAGTAATAGATTACTCAATGATCACTTTTTTCCTTTGCCTAAAACGCTCTCAGAGTGATAGATTCCTCCATGATTGCTTTTTTTGTGCCTAAAATTTTTACTTACTATTATTTAAGTAATCATTTTTTAATCATGGTGTGATTACTAAATTACACGTAATTATTAATGTTATTTTGTGATTAATGATTAAAAGTGATCAGTAACCACACTATGTATATGAGTGATTATGATTATTAATCATTAATCACATGGATTACTCTTTGTAATCTTGCAATCACAGTTCAAAGTATTCACACTTGTTAATAATCAGTAATCTTTAATTGATTACTTTTTGCCCTACTTTGACAAAGTCAACTCTGGTGAAAGATTAAAACCAATATTTTTTTAAAGGTGAAATAACGTTAGTTTGTTTCGCCCCTTTGACCAATCGCTATAGCCATCCGGACATATCCAGAATTCGTAAACAATGTCAAAGACGTCTTTATTATGGGCGGAAACTATTTAGGTGAGTTGAAATTGCCTGAATAAACTTTTGCTAATAAATTCTACAGGTGTTGGAAATACGACTTCATGCGCAGAATTCAATTTCCATGCTGATCCAGAAGCAGCACATATCGTTTTAAAAGAGATGAAGGATAAAATAACTCTTCTTCCATGGGAAACTTGTATGGATTCAAAAATCCCTTTTGTAAGGCAAGCACATTTTTAAAATAGATTTTTAATTTTAATTTTAGGAATGGAGGAGAGTTTTTCAACGATTGCGGAACCGTCGTTCGATTTTTAAACTCGATCGAAGTGCCGATTTTGCAGAGATTCAGAAAGCTTGGATATAAACTTATATATCAGCAGATCAGCTTTTAGCTGCCGTTATTATTAATCCGAAAATAGTAAAAAAAGCTTTTAAAACTCATGCGCTTGTTGAACTTGCTGGAGTCTACACAAGGGGACAAGTTGTTCTCGACCATTTAAAATCGAAACCAAATGAATGCCTTGTCGTCATATCACAAGTTGATTCTGAAGAGTACAAAAAATTGTTTATTCTATAAAAAACGCTTAAGCCTCAAATTTTTAACCTACTAAGCTTAACCTATTTGTACATGTGTTCTATTTTACTTAAAAATTTTTTTTCATCACTTTCAAAATTTTTTACACCCGTAAAACTTCATCAAAATGGGTAGAAATCAAAGTCCGAAAGAGTTCTGCAAAGTTTTTGAAGACTTCAAAGAATCTTTCTCTTTGCTTCAAAAGAACGATCAAAGTGGATCTGGTGACGTAAGAATAAAATGAGTGAGGAAAAAAATTTAGTTTCTTCCAGTCTGCTATTGATGTTCTCAAAAAATGGGCGAACGAAATAGGAGGTCAAAATGGATTATTCGTAGATGCCATTAACTATCTTGAAAAAAAGCATGATCCTCCTGAGCTCAATTGCCTGGTAAAAAAGCCAAACTCAAGAAGAAAAACCGTAATCAATCTATCTATTGTTTCTGTAATTTATTTATTTTTTCTAGGCTGAAATAAAGAGGTAAGTTTTAAATAATTAAAATGCCTTAAAAACTTGCATAGACCCAAAAATTCAAATAACTATTTTCAACAATTAAACTCTGAAGACGAAGGGCTTATAAAATTTTTGCTTAAGAAGCAATCGCTTTTGGAACGAGAACTTAAAACTTGTTTGGTAAAAATATTGTTTATTGTTCAGCATTAATAATTAAGCCAAAGGATTCTATTCGTCCATCACAACAAACAGAAATAAAAGGTAGCAGAAATAAATTTTTAAATTGCTTTAAAATTATGTACTTAGATTGCCAGATAAAACGAATATGGAAAAAGAAAATGATGTCGAACAACAAAATTTATCCATGAAAAAAAGTTTGACGGCGATGAAAAACACTATTTTGTCTCTGGTACCTACTCAATTATTCTTGATATTTAGAAAAAATAGTATTGATTGATGGAAGAGGTTGATAATACTGGATGAAATGAGGCAAACGCCTTAAAATTTCTTGGCCAAGGGAAACACCCAAAAAGCGGCTATAACCAATCATAAATCGTAGCGTCAAAAAAATTTTAATATTTCAGAAAAATAGAGCTCCCATCAAGCAGTGCAGAAAAAAATTAAACCAAAACATGGACCCACAATCTTTTCAAGAAATGGAGGTGACTTGATTTTACCAATTTTAAATTTTAGCTAATGATTACTTTAGTATGTACTCAAAAACCATAAAAACAGAGAATGGTATGTCGCAATAATTATTCTTCATTATTTACAATGAAAATTCAACAGTTCTGCCAATGAATTTCATCTTCACATGCTTAAAGATTTAAAAAATGAAATCTATTTTAACGACGAAGTAAAAAAAGCAGAAGATTTGAAAAAAGTTGTAAAAACGTTCTGATTGGCTAAAATAAAAAATATTTTCAGGTTATAAAAAATCAAGAATATTTTAAAAAACAACTTCAAACTTTAGAAGAGTAATAATGTTTAATTTGAATCTTTTATTTTTATATTTTTCAGAAAAATGTCAAAAGATAAAAAAGCTTGGCTGAAAGAGAGGAAAATGTTAGAAATGTCTTTCAAATCAAAATCAAAATTGTCAACATCAAACAGGAGACAGTAAAATCCCAAAATGATAATTTTATTTTAGAAATTATTGTAGGTAAAAAAAGTAGGAAGAAAAAAAAGTCTCATCAAAAAGTCAAACAGGATCAGAAGCTTTCAATGCTGTAATAAAATAATAAATAAATTTATTCTAACATAATTTTAGGCTTGAAAGTTTAGAAAAATGTATCGGAAAGCAACAAGAGGAAATAAGCAAAACTAGAAAAGAAGTTGAAAAACTGAAGGTGCTCATGAAAAAGTAATATAAGACAAACCTTAAAATTTAATTTTTAAAATTTTTATAGATCAATGAATTTATACAAAATCAAGAAAAAAGGTCTTATTTTATTCAAATATTCTTTAATCAAAATTAAATTTTTTAGGTCAAAGAAGTTCCAGAAATCAAATTAATTTCAAAAATAGAAGAGGTCGATAAAGAAATAAATCAAGCTCAAGAAAAAGATGCAAAAAATGCCCGAATGCCTTCTTTACAAGAAGTTTAGATTTTGTGTTTCTAGAAATTTTTAATTATTTGATTTTAGATCGAAAATTTCAATGAAAAATTAAACGAGTCTCCATTGGAAGATGGTATAAGAATGTGCACTTTATTTATTTTTTATAATTTATTTAAAAAAGTCAAAAGACAAGATAAATAAAGATATCGTCACTTTAAATATAGATAAAGAGGAATTGGTATTTTTACTCTCAGAAAAAGACCCGGCATCTTGCTTAATAAATTACAAAAACAGCGTTCCTCAAATATCTCAAGAAGTAAGGTCTTTTCAATTTGTTCTCTTATGTAAAAAATTTTTATTTTAGATAGAAATGCAAAGGCAAGATTTTTTGGTAAGGGAAACTAATAAAATTAATTTTCCAGGCAATTGATGGAGCAGGCCATCATCGAGGAGCAGCAAATCCACGAAATGTTCGAGTCGAGCAGACAAAAACTTTACGAAATGAAAACCGTTTCCAGACGATTCAAAAACCATTAGGAACAAGTTTTTTAGACATTGAAAAGCTCAATAAATTTTATTGTACAACTTAAAAATTTTTAAGTTCCTTAAAGAAGTTATTGTGATACCCTCCAGAGGGTCAAAACTAATTCTGATCTTTACTTTTACCTGCAAATTTAAAAAAAAACTTAGAAAATTTTTCGGAAAAAAAACTTTTCCGTTATATTTTCCCTTCTATGTATACTTCTTCCTCCATTATACTTCCCCCTCCGTCATACTTCCTCTTTTAAAACTTCCTCCTCCGTTATGCTTCCCTTCTGAAATACTTCCCCCTCCGTTTACTTCCTCCTCTGTTATACTTCCCCTCCTTTATATTTCCCCCTCCTTTATACTTCCCCCTTTATACCCCCCCCGTTATACCCCCTCCTTTATACTTCCCTCCCTTATACTCCCTTTATCCTCCTCCTTTACTTCCTCCGTTATACTTCCCCTCCTTTATTTCCCCCGTTTCCCTCCTTACCCCTCCGTTATACTTCCTCTCCCTTATATTTACCCTCCGTTATACTTCCCCCTCCATTTTTAAGTTTTCGTTGGAATATAATCAAACTAGTACTTTTATACGTAATATTACGTTGAATACGTCATCACAATGTCTGAAAGAGGCAGGATATAACTGATAGCTGATAGTGTACCTTCTCACTTTTTGGAAGGTCGAATTTTGAGCTTCAAATTTGTTAATTATCACTAACTTTATCTTGAGTATTGAGTTGTAAAAATAATTAGTACAGTTAGAGCCAATATAAATAATAGTAAACTTTTTGGTGGGTAGAGGGATAAAATATGGTGACGAAGACACTTCACGATTCCACCCCTAGTTCGGACGGAACGCCAGAGTCTGAAGGAAATCTTTGGTAAACTTTAAAATTGTTAAAAATGTAAAAATGTTTTTAGGACATCAATTTTGGCTGAAGTTCAAACGAAGGGAAGGAACAAACTTCCATCGAACAAAAATCTTCTTGTGTTAGGTAGTTTCTTGTTTGAACCTGCAATATTTAAAACTTTTCTTAGGAGACAACGAATCTGGAAAGACAACTTTGATCGCCAAACTTCAAGGAGTTGAAAATCCCAAAAGGGTTATGCGCTTGAGTATGCTTATATTGACGTCAGAGATGAATACAGGGATGGTAATTTCTTTTTAATTACGAAATCTACAAATTTTATAGATAGTACAAGGCTAAGTGTTTGGGTTCTGGATGGGCATCTCTCATTCTCAGTTATTCAAATACGCTCTTCCCGCTGAAAACTTGGAAAACACTTTGGTCATGTTCGTCGCTTCTATGACGACTCCATGGGCGATTTTCGATCAGTTACAACATTGGGTTTCTGTACTTCAAGATCATATCGATTCGCTTAAAATACCTGCAGAAACCCTTCAGGAGAACCGTCAAAAAAGTAAAATTTTTTTTCATCGGTCTTTAATTTTGATGTGTTTTTTAGTTGTTCATAGATGGCAAGAATATGTAGACCATGGAGAGGATATGGAGACCGATGTTAGGAGAACCTCCGAAATCTTGATGACGAAATTGATCTGCCGTTGTCCGATGGTGTCCTTACATCAAATCTTGGCTTAGATGTAGTCGTGTTATAACCAAAGTAATTACACCTTTTTTTGTTCCAACCATAATTTTTTTTTGTAGACTGACTACATGACTACTCTTGAAAAAGAAAATGATTACAGAGACGAGCATTTCGATTACATCCAACAATGGATACGTTCTTTCTGCCTTCAATATGGCGCTGCTTTATTTACACTTCTGCCAAAGAAGACAAAAATTGTGACCTTCTCTATAAATACTTGACACACCGCCTTTACAATTTACCATTCAGAACCCCTGCTTTGGTTGTAGAAAAAGACGCACTTTTGATGTAAATTGGATAATTTTTTAAAGATTTATTTTGAATGTTTTTTTAGACCTTCGTTGGGATAGTATGAAGAAAATTAGTATTGTTTGTGAAAATCTTCAAAATATGAAGCCTGATGATTACTACAGAGATGTTATTCCTCCTCCTTCATTAAGAAAAGTAAGTTTATTTATGATTTTGGTCGAAATAATTTTTTTTCGTAGGGGACAAGTAGGGAGATAGAAGCAGTTGCTGAAGATGAGCAAGTGTTTTTGGCTAGAATGCTCACTTTGCTTCAGCAAGGGCATGACAGAGCTTCACCTGCTGTTCAGAAAACTGGAGACAGATCAAGACTTCAGGCTTCCCCAGTCCAGGGTCCACACACTTCTCCTAAAAAGGTTTATTTAAAATGTTTTTTAGCAAATTTTAATTGAAAATATTCTTAGGTTGATGCGAGTAAAGTTTCAAGCACAAGTGGAGAAGGTGTTTTGGCGAATTTCTTCAATTCTTTACTCCACAAAAAAACAGGCTCTCCCGGAAGCATTCCAGGTTCTCCAAAACCTCCGAGTAGCCTTGAAGCCGGAGTTGAAAAAGCAGTCATGAGGTCCGACGCTGCTGCAGAACTTGACAGGTTGACAAGAACCAAATCACCCAGTGAAAGCAACAGCTTAGATTCTTCTTCCTGTTAATTTCTGCACATTGTATTTATTTTCTTTCTCATTAATCATAGATTAAATTATTATTTCTGTTGCATTATAACCTAATTTTGTATTGAATGTATTTCCATAGAGAAGAGTAACAAGTTCTACTTATTTATTAAAATATTTCACATTAAGTATATATTTTTATAAACCAAAACAAAAATGTGGAATAGAAATAAGGATAATCTCTTGTTTTATTGAGAAATGTCTTGTATTCGGGAAATAAGTAAGTCCCAATGGAAGTAGGTAGAAGAGCAAGGTTGACTTAAGCGGCCCTTGGTCCTAGAAACCAATGGTCATCAGAATTTACGGTCCTAGGTTGCTATTACCATATGGCTTATCTAATCATGGTAGAAGAGTATACTAGCTAGCGAAATAAGTTGCGACCAACAATTCTGCTCTTCTATGGGGCAATCATATGTATATGTCGCAGCCCTTTTGTAATTAGTCTTTTTGAAAAGGCTAGGGATGGTTTGGCTAGCCTCTTTGCAAAACGCCGCCGTTTTGTGCAATAAAACGTTGATTGACAAAACAACTGGTCGATTTCCGCCCTTTTGTAAAAAGGCTGGATGTGCAGCCTTTGATAAAATATTTTAATTTACTAAAGGCTAATGCGGCTTGCCATTTTGTAAAACGGCTGACGACTCCTCGCCTTTTTGTAAAAAGGCTCCCCCTATTTCGATACCTATTCGTCAGTTTAAGTGCCAATCATGAGTCGCGTTTTGAGTACTGCAGTAGTACTACCCCCTAGAGGTATCTAACGAGCGAATACTCGCAAGAGGAAAAAATAACCTTGCAGCCAGGTAGGTAAAAAAGTAACTTCACTTTTAGAACATCCTTAATTTAATCTTAACGACGCGTTTCGGACTTGGAGGGTCCTTCTTCAGGACAGACTACAATGAATGTTAAATACAAAAATCTTGTTAGATGGACTCACTTATATGTCGAAAATTCTAATTAGCAGAAGTCACAGTCTTATATAATTTGGATAACATTGGATTTCACCTTCAGCGAATCGACGATGAACACTCGAGTTGAACGTACAGTTTTTTTAAATGAAGGATTGTCAACTTTTTATAATTTCGGCAAACGAGGTCTTTTCTAATGACGAAGGTCACGATAAAACCTCTTCACTAACGAACAGAATTCCAAATTTATATCAAAAAAAGCATTAATTTAGTTTTTTACCTTGTTCTGGTTGACAATTCTTTATAATTTTTTCAATTTTTTCTACTTTTTATAATTCGGCACACGAGGTGTATAGCAATGACGAAGGTCACGACAATAACCTCTTCACTGATGAACAGAATTACACATTTATATCGAAAAAACACATTAATTTAGTTTTTTACCTTGTTCTGGTTGACAATACTTTATAATCTTTTCAATTTTTTCCTAATGATTTTTTGTTAATTTCGTATAATTTCATAAAAAGAGGTCACGTGATGAAGAGCAATCACAGAATACATTCAATTTGAACCTCAATCTGTTAAACTCGAGATTGATTTTTAAGATTAAACAATATTTCTGTAATAAAATAGACAAACAAATTATTAATATCAAAGATTAATTGAGTTTATACCTTTTTTAAAATTTTTCCGTTTTTTATCCGGCGTGGCAAAAATGAGAAGGAAGGAGGAAATGTACAGGTTTCTTTTATAATCGTACTAT
>JACGAQ010001966.1:0-48528 GCA_014119065.1 Orius insidiosus
TTTCTTCTACATAATGGTAGGGCCACTCCTTTGGAGTTTGGTCGCCATGGCAATATGGCGAGAGCCTCCTAAAATACTAAGCTTGCAAAAGGAAAAAAAGACGTGTAGACTAAGCGACCAGTGGTCTTCCGACCTAATTTTTCTGCGGAGACTTCTGCTCCGGTTTCATCATTGCTGTTATTCGGCTCTCTAAAATTCAGATGCCTTGGACAACATTTTCGAAGTACATAAAATATTTAAATGGTATTTCAAATAGCACACCTAAAACCTAAATTTTTTTGAGCAATTTTAAGAAGATGCAGGTTGGAAAAAATAGACCGTTGAAACCTAATTTTTAAGTCCTACAAATTGGCTTAATTTAAGGATTATCGCCTCTTTTCCCCTCTTTCAGATACTGGTGGTGTGAAGTTAATTAAAACTACAGGTTAAGTAAAAAGTACTCCAGAATTCAAAATGATATCGGCCTAGCTATTGATGTTTCCATTCATGAAAAAAAAAATCATTTTAGGCACTAAAAAGCTTATATTTATATGAAATAAAAATTTAAAAATTATCCCTTCATTCAAAAGGGTTCAAAACCGATAAAAGTTGTTAACGATGGAAAATATAAGGCTTTTCCAAACACTTGTTGATTCTTCAATGACGGAATCCATAAATGTAAATACGTTATGTTTTGTCAATTTAAAAAATAGAAGCTATTGGGCTCTGAAGCATGCCGGACACGTAATTGCTAAATTCAAAATCCTTTTAAATTAAAATAACCAAGTTTTTTAACGCTTGTCGCAAGGTTATAGAAAAGGTGATACTTCGGTCATTCCATTAACCTGAGTTCAAAACGGTATCTGAAATCGGTAGTTTCTCCTCCGGAAACTGAAATCTACCGCAATTTCTCCGTTTTAAAAATTTTATTTTATTTTCAAAAGATGGAGAACGCGACTGAAATTTAGGTCAAGGAAAGAGCTAAATACGTAACAGTTAACATTAACTGTATTGCCCATTATACCTAGGTAGCACCGAGGGTAGTGAAATTTGCATAGCCATTGTATAGTATTTTGCTAAGGCTTCTTCTATTCAAACGTTCTCGCCTTTCAAACAATCATAAGTAAAATAACGTTAAACTTGAAATCTTAATTTCTTTTAAAAAGTTCCAACTTGTTGAGTTGGGATCCCTTACTGTCTTCTTCCTTTTTCTGCATGGGTTAATTTAAAAAATTAACGTTTAAGAGAAAAAAAATTGTGCTGTTTTGTGAGTTATGACAGTTGAGATAAAGGAACTCAATGCAAGATATATACGTTGCTAGATGCAGAAAGAATTGAAACAGTCGAAAAACGCTCTCAAAAGACCTGTATGTACTTGTAAACTTCCCTTGAAACTCTACTTTCTTTAATAATGTCTAAGGATGCCTTGAAAATCCGCTCCTTGATTTTCACTTCAAACCTTTCCTCAAGGAACGGTTAAGAGATAGATGTTTAAGGTATCCTTTTGGTTAAGGAGGGTTTGAACGAACCCAAATTCCGAGTTAAGGGAAAAGGGGTGTTCAAGGTATCCTTTGGGATTATTTTAAGGATTTAGTTTCAAGAAACGTTCATAAATACGGGCTCAATCCGGCCGACTTTGTAAACGTTTCTTGAAACCCTCCTTAAGAGATAGATGTTCAAGGTACCCTTTTGGTTAAGGAGGGTTTGAGGTAACACAAATTCCGAGTTAAGGGAAAAGTGTGTTCAAGGTATCCTTTGGGATTATTAAGAGAGTTTCAAGGAACGTTCATAAATACCGGATCAATCCGGCCTAATTTGTAAACCCTCCTTAATCAAAAGAATACCTCAAATATCTCTTTTCCGTTCGTTATAGAAAGATTTTAAGTCAAGGATTGTATTATCACTAGCCAATAAGAGCCTTCCGTTCGAGGACTCCTTCAGGTACCCCAGTAGGTACTTTTAAAAAACAGAGGGAAAATCTGAAGGATTTCTTTTATTTGAAGGAACAGATATTCAAGGGAGTTTCATAAATACGAATTAATGAGTGAATTCATCATAGAACGCAATAGCATTCAACGTCCATGTTTATATTGAAACTCTCCTTTCCTTAATCCCTAAGGATACCTTGATCATCCCTTTTTCCGTAACTCCGAATTCGTGAACTTTCCTTGAAACTCTCCTTTTCTTAACCAAAAGGATACCTTAAACATCTCTTTTCCGTTCCTTAAAGAAAGGATTTAAGCGAAAATCAGGGATTGTTCTATCATCAGCTAGGTAGAGCTAGGTAGGTTCGAAGACTCCCTAAGGTACCTTGAAAAAAACGAAGGGGAAATCTTAAGTATTCCCTTTATTTGAAGGAAACGATCACTTCAAGGGAGGTCCATAAATACAAAATAACGCCAAGGAAGGATTTTCAAGGAGAGCATGAGAAAAGTTTTCCTTAACGAACTTCTATAAATACGTTCTAAAGACTACTTGAGGGACCTCGTTTACTTTGTCCACTATGTCCATTATCGTTCTTTTTTTTTTCTCCCCATAATATAACTGAAATGAACAATAATTTGAATGAAAAAAATACTGTTCCAGAGAATTTCTACCCTATGTGGGTTGGTTTTTAAAATATATTTTGATTTGTAATTCAACAAGCAAAATGACGTAGTGAGGATAATAAACAGTATTGAAATCGTAAACGAGGGGTTTTGATAGTTGAGGGAAGGGTTGTAATAATGGTTTCGGACTATGGGATGGTCGGTAACAAATATAATTTCTCTGGAAATTCTCAACAGAGGACCCACCCCTTCTCCGACGTTGGCAATTCAGCAACGAGCCGAACCATTACTGCTCATGAGATGAGATATGGCTACATATGTGATTCTCCGCCAACGGTTTTCGAGTTTTTAATTAATTTATTTTAAAAGTTTCTTCAGTAATTTGACTTCACACTGAGTTTTAAAGGGGTGAAAAATGTTACGTATCATAAACTGGAAATGGGTGGAGTCGAAGAGACTACGAGGGTCACATGTTGGTATAATGTTAAACTCAGGAGGGACCTAGGATCCCCCGTTAAGGGTAAATGGGCAATGCCGAAAGAGGACCGTCCACGGGAAAATGTAGTCGACGGCGCCATGACCCTTATCTTGGGTTTCGTGGGCGTAACACGCCCGAGAAAACCGTCAATTCGAAGCTCTACGTATTGTGCTTTCCTCACCGATTCCCACTTCACTTCGTGGTTAGAAAACCCGCATAGGGCTTAACGGGCCCCGATACTCGCGCGGAGGAAAAAGGGGTAAACATTTAGAAACTTGCTTCCTGTTTTACTAAAAAAAGCAAAGTGATAACAAAAAGGGAAACTTTTATTCAACAACAATTAGCTCGTTGCGTAAATGGAATAACATTAAAAAAAACATTAAAAAAAAATCTTCAAAATTCGATCATGAAGGACGGATCTCGGATAGAATTTTGCGGTTCTAAGAACGAAGTATGGGACCGTGGCGAACCCCGTTCCACCCCTCCCCCTCCCTCATTTGATCCCAACGGCCGTCGCGGCTTGGCGGGCCGTCGACAGGATATGACGTAACGGAGCGGCATCCGCGATAATTTGCCGTGATCGAAAACGATCGCTTTCGAGACATCTTCAGCTCATCAACCGGATCTAGCGAGGGCCGCAACTCCCTTTGACAATTGGCCGGTACAAAGGAAGTGCGGGATCAATGAAAAAGGACGAGAAGATTATTTCGAAATAGGCCGGTAACAAAAATCCTTCATTTTTTCTCGAGTAGTGGCCAAAAATCTGTTTCTAATGAAATTTCTGCTTGATGACAAAAGTTAAACTTTAGCTTTTCGAGCTAATTATAATTTAACCCTCAGTTTATTTATAAGCTTCTTCTCACACCTTCATAAAATAATCGCGTTCCGCAAAAACCTACGATTCATTAAATTCAACAATCAGTAACTTTTTATCTCTTCCCCTCTTCCTTCCATGTGTGGAATGATCTTCGTCCAGTGGGTATAAAACAAAAAGTGTGAATTTCCCCTGCTTATTTATTTCATAAAAAGCTGGAGGGCATGAAAAATAAATTACGTTAACATTCATGTTTATTTGAGAAGAGGAAAAAGGCATGAGAGAGCGAGAAAACACCGATAAAATGAAAATTATTTATTAGGGTCCAAAGGTGTCAATTAGTATCGAGGCAACGCAAATTAGCTTTGTGGTTTTGCATCAAGAATGGTAATGGAAAGCCTTTTTTCCTCCTTTGTTCCCAGTTATTGTCCCTAAGTAGATGAATTAATTAGGTAATTTCTAAAGAAAATGTCCAGATTAACGAAATTTCAAATTTCTTGGTAAATCGCTTATCGCAAAAGTGTTTCATTCCTTCGTTCGTTATTTTTGTTTATTTGCATAAGATAGTGACTAAGTAAACTCGGTTTGACAATAGAGACATTTTTTAAAACTTAGTTATTATTTCTGTCTGGCTAGTTTTAACAGGGAGGCCCAGCTGCACATCTATTGTTGACAACTTTAGCAGAAAACATACCTCCGCAGACACCACTAAACTTGGGCTTCCCCCAAAGGAGGGAAAAGCAATTCCCTTTCGACTCCACCCCCATCCACTCGTTCCAAGCTAGCTCACTTCACCCTCTCTCCCTTCTTCCTCTTATACGTAACTCTACAGTGGCCAGCATTCGCGGATAGTCCCATGGGAGGAATAATCCCACTGGGGGATGCGGGGGGATGCGCGGGCTAGAGGGTTGTCAGGACCCGGGTGAACTTCCCACACACAACTTCACCTCGTCTCCGATTAGAAATCGAAATACAGAGAGGGAAAAAAGTAATAAAAACTCGAGTTACTTCATGTTTTCCTCTTTTTATTAATTCCGCATTTCGGCTAGATAATAATATTATAGATTTAAAAAATGCTTCCAAGAAATTATAAATGATCAAAAGCGATCCTTTTTTTTTTAAGTCTATTTTTTTTGGTCTTTCATTTGTTTTACGCATAAGAGACTTCTAAAACATCCACCCTTTAATCCATTCTGTAGGTGCGCATCTTTAAAATCTCCGTTTCTCATTAAATTTTGAAAGGGTGGATTTAGTACTGGACCATACCACTCCCGTGGGCTTCACCGGAGCGATCCACCCCAGTTTCTTCCCCCTGTTCGTCTCGTTTTAATATTTGCTCAGTAAGTATTGCTTCATGGTAGGCTATGCATAAAACATCACGTTGCCCTCTACACTATCCTTTGGAGCAAAAGCTTGTTTCTTGTGTGTATGGCCATTCCCAAATGAAATCAAAACTCTTGTTACTTTAATTAGGTTTAAAATCCGCCTTTGGTGGTTCAATTTACAAAGAGAAGGAATTTTATTAAAAACACAAGTTGGAGGCCACCAAAAGTGCCGACTGGATTTCTTTTAAATTTGATACACCTGATAAAATTCAAAAATTTCGATTTTCGAAGGGGAGAATAAAAAAGGTGAGCACGAGATGGGGGAAAAAAGGTTAAAACTTCTTATACACATTAAAGTTCCTCACGAATGACTTCATTTCCTTCGCTATGCAGGACGACAGGTAGCCTGGAAGGTAGTTTTGGTCGATACCCATTAGTTTGGTCGACAAGTTCGCGAACGCTCAACCGTGTCTTGACCGACCCAGGGCGGCCCTCAACTCACACCTGGCCCCTCTTTTTTATGTTTTGTTTCACCGACATCCTTTACGTTCGGGTTTTAAACTCATCCCCACGCACACATTTCGATGGCCTGACCCGTAACCAGTCACGAAATTCTGATTATTCGAAAATACAGAACCGCGTCAGACGCGCGAGACTCCCTGGCCTCCCTTTCAAACGATATTATGACCGTGCGTGTTTATGGGAGGGAAAACTCTATACACGGGGGACGTATTCGGTTTCAAGGCTCCGAGAATCGGCCGGTAGCGAGCCCCACATTGGGCTTCTTCCATCAGTAAAATAACTACAAAGGGTGACTACCTGGTCAGAATTCCGGTTGTTTTTTTTTTTGTTTTTTTAAGGCTAAGGATGTTGCCTCGCGCTTTGTGATTTATGAGGCTTTGACGTGTTGTTAACAGTCGTTTATTTATTTATTTTTTTAAAAAACCTCATAAAAGAGTCCAATTCGACCGTCCAGTTTGCGAAACCCTTTTCAAGACCTAATTACCTCTATTTACATCTTCAATAATTATTTTAGAAACAAAAGAAGCGTTGGTGTAATTTCAATCTCATTTTAAACATGGGACACTTAAGGGGTTGTTTTTCGACAAGCGCGTAAGCTTGAAATATCACAAACATTTAATTTACGATTTCAAGTCTCTTCATTTGATGTTTTTTTTTCTCCCTTGTGAATCGTAAATTATTTTCTTATCTGCAGGAATAGGGGCAAAGAAATAAGGTGCCTCAGGGCAAAAGTCTTTTTTGACAGCTGTCGGGAGAAGGGTGCGGCTCAAACGACGCTGTTTTGGCGACGCGACGTGACACAGAAGAGAAGCCCGGTTCCTCGTGTTTCCGGTCGGGGGAGGCCTAAGCCCACTCGCTCCCTATCCCGCCCTAATTACCATTAGGCCTATTCTAGACCCCCCCCTTTGTCCCTCAACACCCTCCGCTAGCTCCTAGAACGTTTATTTAAAGTTTTAAGATAAAAGGAATTCGTATTAGCTAATGGTTTGCTTTGGCTCTTGATCACCACCCAGCTGTTTTTAAACAAAATACATTTTTTTGTTTTCTCCCTCTAGTTTATTATGAGGTCCTTTTTTTCGGGTTTACTGAGCAAAAGTCTAAGGAATTTCCATTATTGAGGAAGTTAGGTAAATTACGCTTGGTCTTCTAGAGCCTCAAAGAACGAGCAGTGGCCTTCTTCGAGACCTACTAAACTTTTTCTGAAACACCTCAAGTTTATTAATATTGCTCTCATCTTTAGAACTTACGACAAATAATTCTTCAACCTGGCAGAAAAATAGTTTAGCAACTTTAAAAAAGTGTAGTTGGCCACATTAATCCAGATCCTCACTTTCAAGCAACAAGCAGCCATCTAATGATAGCGGAGGTCACAGATTATGAAGAAAATTGATAAAAATAATCAAAATTTATATTACTTAACAAAATAAACATAATTACATTTTTAATTATCACAATTTCTTGGAAAATGTACTCTCTTTTATGATTTCCCTACTATAGGGTCTTTCAATAAGGGTGGGTCGATTTTGAAAGTGTGTGGCGGCCATGTTGTTTTAGCGGCGTTTGCCAAAAAAATTGCATATTATTCAATATCTGATGCCAAATTAACATTGCAAGTTACACAACTGAGCAGCACGTTCAAATGATAAAACTTTAAAATGAAACATTGGGTATTTTGGGTGAACGATTTGGGGGTCGAGTAATCTCTCGAAGAGTTGACGTGAAATTGGTGGTCTATTGGTGGTCTATTGGCGTAGACCGGCGACTTCAGAAACCCCCACACTAGAAAAAGTCTAACGGGGTCAAATCGCACGACCTTGGTGGCGAATTCACGTCACCTCTTCGAGAGATTACTCGACCCCCAAATCGCTCACCCAAAATACCAAATGTTTCGTTGTAAAGTTTTATCATTTAAACGTGCTGCTAAGACGTGTAACTTGCCATGTTGATTTGGCATCAGATATTGAATAATATGCAATTTATTTGGCAAACGCCGCTAAAACAACACGGCCGCCACACACTTTCAAAATCGACCCACCCTTATTGAAAGACCCTAAAGTTAACAATGAAAATTATGACTTATTTATTATTACACGAATAAACGCATTCTCCTTTGATCCAAGTGGAGAGAACATTAAGTGACTTGTCGAGCATCACAAAGTCTGCATCGCTTCTGTAGTTCAGTGTTCCTTTTGTTGATTCGAGACCCAAAACTTGAGCTGGATGTAAAGAGGCCGCTTCCAGCGCCTCGACAAGAGTACAATCTATAAGTAATTGATTAAGTTAATTTTTTTTTTATTATGGTTTTTAAAGACATTTTAAGGGCCTTTAAACAGATTTAGGCAACCTTCGGTCAGGGGCCAAACTAGAAGACAATTATGATAGCTACTTGAGCCATAGCTATCTAATAATAACAACCAAATAGTAATGAAATATTATTGTTTCTCTCTTCCTCTGATGTATTGTAAAAAAAAAAATTAGTACATTCAAAAATCTGATAAAAAGTGAGTTTCTTGGTTAAGGCCGAGAAAAGTCCCAAAAATATCTGCACAAACGAAGGTTTGTAGGTCCAAAACCCATGAAAACTCCCTGAAATCCAATAAAAAGGAAGTTTTTAGGCTGAAAGAGCGAGAAAATCATCCTGAATCAGGAAACGGAGGGATTCTCTGTTGAAATAAGAACAAAAACACCTGAAAACATTTGATTTCCTCAGCCTAACAACCTAAGACTCCCGGATATTCGATAAACGAGGCTTAGAAAATGAGGCAATTGCCATACTAGACAAAAGGGGGTTTCTCTGATGAACAAAACAAACAGGCAACCAGTCCAGGTATGCCTTAAAACATCAAGTCCACTTACTTATAGAATTTAAAAAATGAGAAACGCAATCGTTCATCGTAGCAATACTTCCACAAAGCGTGTTGGTACCAGCAATGCAAGCTTTTCCATCTTTAATTTCGATAACTTTTTCACCAAGGAAATGCTTGCCATCTCCTAAGCCCATTGCCGATATTGCATCTGTGACTAGGACTACACCTAAAAAATAAAGACTCTACCGACTATTCAGGTTTTGGAAGCTTACATACCATCTTGATGTGATTTGTAAGCGATTCTCAATGTAGAATGGTGAGTATGGACTCCATCAGCAATGACGCCATAATAAACTGTTGATTCGCTGACCATCCCCAGCAACCCGACAATCCCTGGATCACGATGATGGAACTAAAGAAAGATAAAAAAGATTCAAAACTTATTTCATTGTAGCAATGTCAAGCATTTTATAACAATATTAACCCTTTCGAGACCGCAGGCGACTATAGTTGCCATTCGCGCTTTTTGTTTGGAGACCGCAGGCGACTTAAGTTGCCCAGCGGCGCCAGCAAGAAGCCTCTCTAAAACATTTAATACCTTCGCTTCCCGTGGCGCTAGCGACATGCAAAAACTGGCAATCTGTTGGGGAAGAAATGAACTACATGATGATCGCATCTCTCGTCGCTTTCTGAGCTTTGCTGGGCGCTGGGGCCTGGGAGCGGTCGGGGAGAAGTGAGGGGCAAAGTGCTGCGCTAGTAGCACAGAGAATCCGGCGTCAGGCGCGGTCTCGAAAGGGTTAACGAAAAAAGTTCAAATGCATCAACCAGGATTTATACTGCTGAGTTGACGTCCTAAGCATTTCAACAACGTCCCTCTTTCCAGCAGAGAAGGAAATATCCCAGTGAGTACTTACTGGAAGCATTGCGTTGAATAAATGAGTGATGAGTTTGGCACCATGTCCAAAGGCTTCTTCCGAAATGTCATAATTGGCAGTAGAATGTCCTGAAATATCAAATAACAAAACATTTTATTGTGTATCATCAGTTATACCCAAAGACACGATGATTCCTTGAGAAGACAGATATTTTATGACATCCATGGCATTCTTTTTCTCAGGAGCTAATGTTAATATCTTAATATTTTTCAGGCTGCCATAAACCTCTTGGACTGAGGAAACACCCTATGAAAATAAGCACAATGGGAGAAAAAAGGAAGTTGATTTTAGTTTTTTTAAATACAGTACAGTCGAAAAAAATTAACAGATTCCTTCTTACATTAGAAAATTCGACAATATCAGCTTCAGAGTGTGCTCCTTTTTTCTCCGCGTTGATAAAGGGGCCTTCGACATGAGCTCCCAAAACTTCAGCACCGTGTTTGCCTCCTTTTTTTGGTGCTAACAAAGGTAAAATCTATAAAATACCAAATCAATGGTTATAAAAACAACTTAAAAGACTTACTTTGCAGTAAACTTGTGATTTTGATGTAACTATAGTTGGACAGAAAGAGGTCACACCGTGTGCGAGTATTCCTTTGGCAACCACCTCTAACCCAGATGGATCTTTCAATAAATCATGAGAAAAATCAATGCCGAAACCACCTGAAATTGAGTTTAGGATAAAAAAAAATTAATATCTTTTCAGGGTACCATTGGAGAAAGGACCTAATTGGGAGCTGCTGAACTATCCAGGAGCTGATACAATTCCCATCAGCAGTCAACCTGATTGATAGTGATAGAAAAATAAATCTCCTGGTATAGGAGAGGTTCAGAACAACACGGAAAGTCAGTGTCTTCCTCCATGAGAGCTGATAAAATGAAGAATAGCATACCATTGATCTGTAAGTCAATGAAGCCGGGAACTATGATGGCCCCGTTGCAGTCGACTAGACGATCGTGTTGACGTTTTTCATCGTAGAAGAGTTTCAAAGGGTCAATAATAACTCCGTCTCTCACCCACAAATCGTCCTCGACGATCCGATGGTCTCTAAGAAGTTTGCAGTTCGTAAACTTGGTTACTTCGTCCATCGATGTCTTCGTCTGGCGACTAACAATCTGAATTAGAGAGGAATCGACAGAAGATGAGTTCCTGATCGATGACTTTCTTTCCCAGAACCGTTCGCGTTAACGACTTATTATCTTATCGGTTCCTCATAATGGGAACAAGGTCGATAAAAACCAGAAAGCCGTTATCCTTACCTCCGCCGTCTTGCGAATAATAACGATCGTCGATTGGCCTCATTGTTTTCATTATCAAATAATTGATAAGTGATAACAGAGAAGGTTCTCTTGGGCTTCTTTTATACAAGCTTGCATCAGTGATACCCCAAGCCTTTTAAACTGTACGACCATCGACAAAACATTACAGATTTACAGGTCCGTCTATGGTACGACGTTGACACGAGATTTAAGGTCTTAAGTAAAATAAAAAAAAAAGATCAGAAAAGTTTATTTATTAGAAAGAACAATAGGTTTGATAATTCTTTTAAAAAAATTAAAAAGCGTAGGTATCATGAAAGTGTTTTAGCTGAGCTATGCTGACCACCTACAAAAAATAATTTTGCAATATTTTCTGGTACTTAAAATTTTTTGAAGTTCCACGTTAAGTAAAAACGGAAAAAATATTATAAAAATTGAACAATAAACATTAAATTTCTCATGAAAAACATAATTATTCATAATATACTTTGGTACGACAAGTTCGTAAATGAAAAAAGATACATAAAAAAGCGTATGTACTAATAAAAAAACGATAAAATAAAAATATAAGTGATGTTTGCTTGAAAATTCCAAGAAATCTCAAAGCTTATCACTTGACTAAAAACTCAAGATAGCGCAAGACGGAAGTTAAACTAGGTAATTGTCCAAATTTTTTTTTTTTTTTTTTTTTTTTTTTTAAATAAAGTTATGAAACATTTTTAACTTCCCTCATTTGGCAACTTAAAATAATTTTTGAAGCTGGAGTACAGTTGAACAAAAATTATAGGATCCGTCACTAACAATTATTTAAGTTCAAAATCTAACTTTTCTCCCATGCTGTATCTGAAATGAAAAATGTTTGAAAAATATCACTTATGGTTTTACCCTATGGGGTCTAGGATGAATATTAAAATATAGAGAATCAATAATAAAATAGAACTAAAAATATGTACAAAAATATCACAGAGCAAATCATGCAAATTAGTACAATATGAATATGTAAAAAAATTAGTTAAATAAATAGTGGAATATATTTAACATCAAAAACCCTTAACTGGATAGAGATAGCTGGGAATCCAGGAAGTTGTTTTCTAAGGGGAATTTATTGAGCATCGGAATTTAAAGAGGTTAAGTTGAAGGTTATGTAAGGCATAAATTTTTTTTTTAATTCAAAAATGCTCATAAATACCTGTAATCGAAGAATAACTCTTCTTCAGCTTTTATTTCGCGTTTGGCATACACACCAATGCGGTGGTCGCCATTGACTCTCATTACTTTGGTGTAACAGTTCGGATTGTCTGAATGATTAGTGAACCTCATTTTATTGCCTTTTCTCGCCCCATCAACGACATATTCTGAAAAGGAAACTAATAAATAATAAATGAATGACACTTTTATACAGACCTTCATTTAAATTAAAAAGATAACTGATTTTCATTTTTCTGTAGATTATTCCCCTTCGATCTGCTTCAGATTGGGATATTATTTCGCCACAATATTCGTAAATGAAGTCGTTTTTCTTGACATCTTCTTCGAGAAAAGCACCCCAGCCGGCAACACTAGAAGGAGCTATCTTAACGCGTTTCTCTAAATAAAAAATAGTAATTAAAAAAAAAGTTTTTAAGGAAAAAGTACAAAAACTTACTTAAACCTAATTGAATTTTGAGGTTTTGACAGTTTATTTTGGAAATATCACTTTTGTCAGAGCAGCAAGATTTACAAACATCGATGTCACACTCCCTATTGGCCGCAAAACAAGGGCACTGTTTCGTCCCACAGCTTGATTTGCAGATACATCCAGGAAATCTTATAGCGCCTAAAAATATGTTTTTTAGAAACATTAAAAATAGAGAGAAAAAACACTGACAATCAGAAGTACAGCAGCAGTGTTTTTCACAGAAGTTCTTGAGAGAAAAGCAAGAGCATTGATGAGAGCAGATATCATCTGAAGGATGCTGGCAAGGAGTGTAGGCATGGATCTCCGTTGAGTTTTTCTGATACATAAACGGTTTCACAGAAAGCCTTTTCTTTTTGGAAGGTGGCGGATTCGGAATGGTTTTATTTTGAAATGCTCTCAGCAAAGGGTCACCTTGTATATAAGTGTATACTTGGTGGCACTTTTTTGTAATCATTATACTAGCGATAGCGCAATAATCACTAAATACTGGAAGCAGGGCTAATAAGAGGGACCTGTCAGATCCAGTCCATTCTGAATAACTAAAGAGATCTTGGAGAGCTGTTGAAGTCTTAGAATTTTCAGGGACCAACTTGGAAGCCGAGTATGAACCAAACTGAAGCTTATAGCAATAGGGACCACACAATCCATCAATATGCTTTAATTCTCTTTCTTTTCTTGGCGGCTTCAATATTGGTGCAGTTTCTGGAAAAAATTTACATTTTTATCCATAGATTAGACAACTAGACCAACTTATTGTACAAAAATACATCAAAGGAAGAGAAAAACATTAAAATATGTTTACATTAATGAAAAACTGAGAGGAGATAGGCTGGAGGTTGAGGGAGCTGTAACTCCAACCTTTCTAGAGTATTCGACTATCACTATGCATTTATGTCGACAGAAAAATTTGAGAGGATAATTAATGAAAAATAGTTCACCTCATGAGACCTTTAGGTCTAAACCAGTGATTCTCAACGGGGGCGGTACCGCCCTCCTGGGGGCGCTGGGAAGTTACTGGGGGGCCGAAGCAAAATTTGGGTGATGGGGGCCAATGGCTAAATGGCCAGCCATGGGGGCGTTAGCGTGAGCCTTTTTTAATTTAATTTTTATTAATGCGATAAAAAATTTTGTTCCAAAAAAAAAGGCCTACCTATAACAAAATCAGGGTCTCTTTGAAAATCGAGGCGCTTGAGATACTAACCAACATGACCGCGGGTTTAGTCTTGCGGGTTTAGTATGACAAAAGAAAATTTGAGGAGAGATGAAGCACCCATGCTCCCGTTTTCAAGCTCCCCTTGGCGGCGTCGCGAAATGCTTGTTTACAGGTAGTATATTAATCAGTGATTACTGATGAGTTAGATGATAATATATTACTCTGATTACTGCGCAGGCTTCAAAAAGGTTGAGAAACACTGAACTAAACAGGGAAATACCCCTTTTTATTGTATCTCTCTTCCTCTGATATATTTTTTTTTTATAATTATGTTCTCTAGTTCTAAGCAACACTCATATGTTTAAGATAAGTCATAAAATTAAATATTAGGGCTATACTTGGATGAACGGAACAGTCGTAAAGTAAACACTGTCGGCAGAAAAGCTCATGGAAAGAACTAAGCGAGTCTTCCCTTTTCTGTGAAGATTGCTTAAACAAGTGATCAATGTTCTGTTTAGGCTTTGGAGAAGATGTCATTCCCTTTGAAATTTCAATATATCTTTGATGGAAAAAAAAAAATAAAAGATAAAGAAATAGTTTTCCAAAACTTACTTTTTCTTCAAATATTTGCCAGTTCCATCTGCAGGAAAAGCAAGAGAAATTGCATCGAAAATTTCCTGGGATGGGAAAGAATGACGACTTTGGCCTTTTTTTGAAGATTTAATTTCATTTAGATTGTTGACGAGATCGACTAACAAAGAAAAGTCCAAATATTCATCATCTCCATCTCCATGAATTCGACCATCATAAGCAAAAAGCAAAGATGCAACAAAAGTCTCATCATGTTTCTGTTGTGTCTTGTCGCCAAAATATGGAAAATTGTGAATACTATTTTCATCTTCAACCTTAAACAAGGACTGCCATATGAATAAGTTCTTTTATTAAGCATGCTATGATTAACAAAATACTTTAAAGAGGACTTACAAAAATATTGTGTGGAATAGAAGCATAGTACGTAAAATTCGGAATGGTTGCAACAGGATCCAAAACTATTATTTTATCTGATTTCTTTCGGGTACTTCCAAACTGCTCCATGAGAAGCCAACCACCTATTTTTTTCGGCCACATATTCTGTAACATTTATTTAATGATTGAGAAATGAGAAGCATCTGATATATTAAAAACTTTCAGCAATATTGTATAAGAAGGCTAGAGAGTAGAGCAGGACTCAGTTGTGCCTCAAGGCTAAGTCCTTGATTTACCCAATTATTAGGGTGAAATATAAACAAAAATAAATAAAACAGTCATTGGATAATGTTTACATTCCTGACCAGAGACTTAACTACGAATCGAGTTGTCATGGACGTTCAAGCTTGTATTAGGTATTTATATTTTTATTTCTATAGAGAATTAAGCAACTACACTTTAGAGGCCCGAATTTTCGGCCCTAGAGTCGGAAACCAATCAGCCAACGAGTGGCCTTCAAGGATAAAATAGGCTACACGAGTAAACAAATCATTAAAAATAAGGAATGAAATACGTACTGTCAATGAATTGCCTGTTCGAACTCCAAGCGCTCTTGAGGTCCTTCGGGTTGATCTGTTTTTTCAGCTCCTTGAGTTTCAAATACTCCGTGAGTACAAGACACCGCAAATTAATTGGTGGACTCGACATTTTCAATCATAATCCGTCCAGAACCTAAATTGAAACTAACGTTTCCCGAGAATGTTAAGAACTCAAAGGTTACAAAACTCGAACAACGAATCGGCACGTGACAACAACAGCGCTCATCCGCGTGGGAAAACTCATACGTCAGCCGACTCCGGCAAAACTGAAATTAAGATCTTTTCTTCATTTTAGCCTCGTAAACCTGACCTAAAAACTCAAGTTTTTCTTCACAAAATTTTCAGATGTTTTTTTTAAAAATGGCTTTGCAAAAGCATTAGCCAAACTAAATTTTCGATAATCGACTTTTTATTATTTTTATCACATTGTAACCTTTTTTCCAATCTAGACACCCTAAGATTGTCGGTAGTCAATTATGGTCGTTTTTGCCATTTCTCGAGAATAATACATTTGTAATATTATTGTTTATTATAAATTTTACTATAAAATTATAAATTATACCATTTTGAAACGTCTAGTAAATTACTATCCCCACCCAGATTTCTGATCCATCAATTTATTTTCTCTCCAATCTTCTTTACATAAAAATTATGAAGGATATTAATTGGTGGTTTACACCTCATTTACTGAATGACAATTCAAAAACTTAGGTAAGTCAACTCTGAAAGTTATAAGTATTAGGCAGTTCCTCTGCTAGTTAGAAGTTGTGGCAATAAAAAATGTCTTAAGAAATCCTTTTGTAGTTTGGGATGGCTTATCACCACTAAAGAGAGAGAAATTAAATCAAAATGTGCAGTGTACGAAGTGTTTTATTCAACCGAGAGAATGATATCAAATGTTTCCATAATTGTGGGCTTTGGTTTCAAAACTAGCTATCTCCAATTTTTTTCAAACTCGAGGTTTTAATCGATTCTGATTCATCAATAGCTCTTCTTTTGATACGAATACAACTATTCGTTTAGTGTCAAAACCCGCTCTAAATGCACTTTTTTTAAGGGTAAAAACTCGATTTATTTTCAAAAACGGCTATCTCCAAGGCTCCTTAGTTCCAAAACCAGCTACATCCGCTATCAGCCAATGAGAACGCTTTATTCTCGATTATAAAGAATGATAGCTGATAAGTTTTTGGTTATGTTTATCAAAACCAAGAAATTTAATAATGCTAATAACATTTTTTTTTTAACCATTTCTATTCAATTTACTCCCAGGCAAATAAAATTAGAGTATTGTAAGTTTCAAATACAGCTAAATCCAGTCCTCTTAGTAAAAAACCCAGCTAAATCCACCTTTTGGTTTCAAAACCAGCTTTCTCCAGTTTTTGAATGTAAATAAAAAATTAACATCTTTAAGTTCAATGATTTGCTTTCGGAATTAAAAATAATTATTTTTTATCTATAGAATAAAAAAAATTGAATAAATTAATTTACTCTAAGTATTCTAAACAGTTTTTGTCGATTTCCCAACAATTTGAAAAAGTGGAGACGGCTGGTTTTGAAACCAAAGCCCTATTATGAGAGTTGTGGTGTAGCCACACATTCTTTTTGAGGAGTGTAGATTTATGGATATAAATAATTAACTCTGAAGAGTGATGAGGTATATAAGTTTTAATAAAAATTAAATGATCATATGGACTTAAAAGTCATAAATGAATATCACAAAAAAAATGCTAAGAGGTCCATAGCGTTTTGGAATTCAAATTACGCACCAAAAGAAGTACTTTGATACTTGAAATTTTACTTGGTAAATGGCTGCGCACGATTTAAGCAGCAAATAAAGGGCCACACGATTTTCAGATCGAGAAAAGTTAGACAAAAAAAAAGAGAATAGGGGGAACATTAAATTAAGTCACATGGTATTTTACAACTCGTCAAGTAGATTTTCAACAGTTCTTAAAGACCGTTCGAACATGAATTTAGCTTTATACAATGCTTTCAATTCGTCTCCAATTTTTGCCCGGCGCACATCTTTCTAAAAAAGAAAGCATAATAATTTAGAAAATGTTAATCGATTGTAGAAAAGAAAAATTTACTTTGGTAACAGAGCGAGGATCAAGAGCGTTGACATTGTCAATGCGAGTTGGGGAGAGTTTGATCTTTTTCATCGCAGAATCTCTTTCGAGGCGGTCCTTGTCTCTTTTGGGGCTACTGCAAATTTTAACTGCTAGAGTAGTCTTTCCGAAGACGGTTCCACTAAAATTAATAAATTATGTGATGCCTAATTGTTTATTATTTAAAATTACTTTTTGTCTTCAAGAGTGAATACTAAATTAATTGGCCTTCTTTGCATCCCTTTTTGGCAACTAGATTTACAAGTGAATGTGTAGAGGATGTTGTGTTTATTTCGTCTACAGTGGTGAGTGGAGAGAGGCACTGTGACAGAATGGCGTTTGCTACTGCGGTCGTAACTGTAAATGACGCCGTTCATTTGACTTCTCACAACATGGCCGACCTGGTTGTACTTGTAACAGAAGCAAGTGTCATCGGGCGAATGCGCTGAAAGCTAACAAATGTAAAGTCCTTTCATTTGATATAAAAGCATGAATACCTTCATTGTTAGGATCGTCTTCACAAGAATGAAGTGTGCATCGGTTCACGGGCATCATGATGTAGTCAGTACTGCAATAGACTGGCATTGCACGTATAAAGAGATCTTTACCAACTGGAGGAGCATCAAGAACAAACTGAACCATCAACACTTTGTTGATGTCTATAAATATCTGGTTGAACACGTTCGAAAACTGAAGAAGAAAAAACGGTTTTTGAGAAAAGTGATTGATGTAAAAGAAATATACAGGAGCTGGCCCTGATGGGAACTTCCTCAAAGTAGGGCAACGTAATACATTTTCATCCCTAATATCGAAAACATTTTTTAGTAGCAAGGTAGACAAAATTAAAGTCTTCGCCAGGACAGGTCACACGGAATGGGCAAGGATACTCCAACTTCCTTATGCTTCTTTAAAGAAGTTATTGTGATACCCTCCACGTCGGGTTTTTGGGGAAGGCTCTTCCAGACCCCGTAGGGTCAATTGGAATATTGATCTTTACCGATCTCAACTTTGTCTGTGGTGCCGGCCGGCCGTCCGTCCGTAGCATTTTTTTTTTTCGGAACACTTTATGGCCACAGTTTACAACCGATTTTCACCAGATTTTTACCAAATTTTCTTTAGTCGGTGAACAAGAAACTAGAGAGGGCGATTTTTGAATTTCAAAAAAATGGCGGAGATATCTATGGTTGGTCCGATTTTCACCAATTACTCTTTATATTTTTAAAGAATTTTTGGTGTAAAAAAATTGTCACTTTTTAATTACTGTTTTTTTTTTTTTTAGTAGGGAGAAATTTCATTCTTCTACCCATTACGAGAGGCAGATCCCTAGGCCAAAGATCCCATTATTTCTACCTGGACACTTAAAAAATTTTCAAAAAAAAACTTGGAAAATTAAAAAAAAAAAACGCACATTTAAAAAAGAAAACCGGAAAATTAAAAAAAAAACACTTAGAAAAATTTTTAACAAAAAAAGATTAGAAAATTTTTCGAAAAAAAAAAAAAACTTGGACAATTTTTCGAAAAAAAAAAAAAAAAAAACTTCCCCCTCCCTAATACTTCCCCTTCCTTTATACTTTCCCTCCCTTCGTTATACTTCCCCCTCTATTATTCTTCACCCTCCGTGATACTTCCACATCCGTTATACTTCCCCCTCCTATATTGTTACTTCTCTTTAAGGAAGTTTTCGTTGGAAGCTCTTCAAACAAGTACTTTTTTAAATTCCACTTCTTTTTCTCCAAGGATTCTAACTATCACAAATTCAAGCATCTTCATGTTCTGCATCACGAGATGATGTCGCTAACTGCCTTATTTCAGATTAGAACCCCAATTCTTATTTAATCGATAAAAATTAGAGCTTTTTTTTTTAAATTTGAGTTTTTCTTTTGGAAGAAAGAGCTAGAGCGGCTTTTGTAGTGCATCAAACGTTCCTTGAAACTAGTTTCAATAACCAAGGATACATGAACAACCCTTTCCCGTTTTTTAAAGTCCAGAAGGTTTTAAGTGAAAATCAAGGATTATCATCAGCATTAGCCCATTCCTAATGTAAGTCAACAGCTACCTTGAAAAGACGAAAGGATCCCTTTAATTAGAAGGAACCGATCACTTCAAGGGTGATTCATAAACACAAAATGCGTAAAACGATACATTAAATGAATGATTTTAATTTCAAGCATCTATTACCTCCCATGATGATTTGAATCGCCCACATTGTGGAAGCATGAGTTGAAAGTTGTATTCGCCAACGAAACTCGTAAATGAAGGGATATTACTCGTGTCGATCGTGTTTAATATATTCTGCGTATCAGAAGAATCGCGCATAAGGAAGTCCTTGACGTCTTCATCATCGTCCTCGTCTTCCTTTTCATAATCGAAGTCATCCGGCTCCTAAAACACAAAAAAGTTTTTATCTCTGAAACTTTAATTATAGGTCAGTTGAAAGCAAAACGAAAAACTTCCATGGCCACAAATGAAAGTTTTTTAATAGCACAATTTTAGTCAAAAAGGACTCTTTAATTTCTGGTGAAATTGATGATTGGTGACAGAAGTGGGTAAAAACAGGAAGAAAATAAAAACGGCAAACGAGAGAAAAATAAAAATTATATAGTCAAACTTCAGTGAATTAAATGTAAAATAAGTAATTTAAAAAATGAATACAAGCTTTACTTCTTTTATCACCCAATTATCAATCGTGTCGGACATTCTTGACGATGAAAATGATCAACATTCGCTAACGAAAAATTCCGTATTTTTATAAAATTCAAACAACTGCGATATGAGAGGCATTTGTTTACAATGACTGTTTTATAAGAGTAAGGTTACTCGGAATATGGCAGAGATACAGGGTGTCGCATTCGGAAAGGAGGCGTGGCCTCCAAGCTGCCGTCTACGTCACGTGCTCATTCAGTACACTCTTCATAGGCTGTCTGATTGGCATTTTTGAGCCCAAAATGTTGGGTTTTTGGAATCAATGACTAAATAATTTTTTAAAGTAGATAAAATTACTTAGAAATTCACATCAGCCCCGTTTCTGTAGGTTGAATACTTTCGGGGATGTAGCTTTTCAAAATAGAGCGATTTTTCCAAACCTACTTTTTGGTCTTTTAACTCCCTTTAAGAAGTTATTGTGATACCCTCCAGGTTGGGTTTTTGGGGGAGGGTCTTCCAGACCCCGGAGGGTCAAATCGAATATTGATCTTTACCGATCTCAACTTTGTCTGTGGTGCCGGCCGGCCGTAGCATTTTTTTCCGGAACACTTTACGGCCACAGTTTTCAAACGATTTTCATCAAATTTTCTTTAGTCGGCGAACAAGAAATTAACGAAGGCGATTTTTGAATTTCGATAAAATGGCGAAGATATTGTCTGTTTGAAATTTTTAAAAATTCGCTACGGCAGAACCGTTGGTCCGATTTTCATCAATTACTCTTTATATTTTTTACGAACTTTTGGTGTAAAAATCAATCATTTTAGTAGGGAGAAATTTCATACTTTCACGCCTCACGAGAGGGACCTCTCTTTGGCAAAATCCCATTATTTCTACCTTAAAACTTGACTTAAAAAATTTTTCGAAAAAAACAAGTGCTTTATCGATGCTAATTGACTAAAAAGGAAAACCAGAAGAAAGAAAAAATAATAACAACAGCCTTCACTGTTCTTTTATAACAATTCTGAAAAGTACTGGTTTGAAGAGCTTCCAACAAAAACTTCCTTAAAGAGAAGTATCTATATAGGAGGGGGAAGTATAACGGAGGGGACGTAAAACGTAGTGGGAAGTATATGGGAGGGGAAGTATAACGGAGAGGGAAGTATAGGGAGGGGAAGTATAACGGAGGGGGAAGTATAACGGAGTAGGAAGTATAACAGAGGGGGAAGTATAATGGAGGGGGAAGTATAAAGGAAGGGGATTTAGTAGGGAGGGAAAGTATAAAGGACAATTTTGCAAGTTTGTTTTTGCGAAAAATTTTCCGGGTTTTTTTTTTTTTGAAAAATTTTCTAAGTTCTTTTTTCAAAAAATTTTCTAAGTTTTAACTTTTTTTTCGAAAAATTTTCTCAGTTTTTTTGTCAAAAAAAAATTTTTTTTTTTTTCAAAAAATTTTCAAAGTTTTTTTCGAAAAATTTTCCGGGTTTTCCTTTCCTTTTTTTTTTTTTTTTTTTTCGAAAATTTTCTAAGTTCTTTTTTTCGAAAAATTTTCTAAGTTTTTTTGTCAAAAAAAATTTTTTTTTTTCGAAAAATTTTCCGGGTTTTTCTTTCTTTTTCTTTCTTCTTCTTTTTTTTTTTCGGAAAAATTTTCAAGTTCTTTTTTTCGAAAAATTTTTAAGTCTCAAGGTAGAAATAATGGGCTCTTTGGCCTAGGGATGTGCCTCTCGTAAAGGGTAGAAGTACGAAATTTCTCCCTACTAAAAAAAAATTAATGATTAAAAAGTGGCAATTTTTTTGCACCAAAAATTCTTAAAAATATAAGGAGTAATTGGTGAAAATTTGGTGAAAATCGGATTAACGGTTCGGCCGCAGCGAATTTTTTAAAATTTCAAACAGACATATCTCCGCCATTTTTCGAAATTCAAAAATCGCCCTCGTCATATTCTTCTTCACCGGCTAAAGAAATTTGTGTAAAATTTGGTGAAAATCGGATGAAAACTGTGGCCGTAAAGTGTTCCGGAAAAAAATGCTACGGCCGGACCGGAACCACAGGCAAAGTTGAGATCGGTAAAGATCAATATTCGATTTTACCCTCCGGGGTCTGGAAGACCCCTCCCCAAAAACCCGACATGGAGGGTATCAAATAACTTCTTAAGGAAGTTAAAATTTCAGTTTGTATACACTATACAATATATATCTATGGTCTTCTGCATGAGCACGCCTAGGTTCGGCGGCTGTCCCCACCACTTTCCGACTTCTTCCACTCCATGGATGCCGGAGCCGGAGTAGAAATCTTTCATTCTTTTCGTTTTTGAACCTCCATGCGTGCGAGCACTCTGGATTCTCCTAACGGTTTTACGGCATTCGAGTAAGACTCTTTTTTCAAAATTGAAGTTTCTTCTTCACTCATCTAATCTAATTTCGGAGTTTTCTTGGTATGTTCTACCTTAACTGCATAGTTAAAGGCGATTTTTATATATTTGAGACATGAAACCCCTATTTTTAAATTATTTTTTGTCTAATGTAACCGTTTTTATGTTATGTAGGAAAAAACGCCTAAGGGAGGTTTTTCAACTTTTTAAGAATAAAATACCCAGGTTTTCCTCGTTTTTAAGAAAATTTTTACATTTTTTTTGTTCGAAAAATTCACACCTCAGTGGGAAAAGATAAGGTTCTAATTCTAAGACCCTGTAGACTTTAGACCCTGTTAATTCTCAACTCGTCATTTGAACTATTTAAATCTAAAAATTATCTTAATGCGAAAGGGATTTGGAGCTTGGACAAAGAGGGCAATATGAGTGCGAGAGAGAGAAAACCGAAATTTTGTTAAATTCTCACGCTTCTAAAATTGGTCCGATTTAATTTTTACAAATTGGAATGTACTCAGTGGTACAGTACAAAATTCTGTATCTAAAAAAAATTTTTTCCGCCAAAATCAAAATTTTGAGCCAAAATTTTAAATTTTGCAAAATTTGAAAAAGTGGTCCACTGCCCAGATTATCAAAAAATCCTGAATCCAAAGACGTTAGTATTATAAAGATTGGATAAAATGGCGTCCGAAACGCGAAAATGCGAATTTCAGATGTTCGCCGCCCGTCTGCGTCAGTGTTGGGGGAAATTTTTCTTTTCTTTCGATATTCAGTCTTTCTCTTTTTTAGATACAGAATTTTGTACTGTACCACTGAGTGCATTCCAATTTGTAAAAATTAATCGGACCAATTTTAGAAACGTGAGAACTGAACAAATTTTCGGTTTTCTCTCTCTCTCGCACTCGTATCTTCTGTCTCACAAAAAGTTGCCACACTTGTCGTCCCCTTTCGCCTTAAACAATTAAATAGTTAATAATAATAATAAAAAATATTTAAATCTAAAGCGTAATCTTCATCGACTTTATTCTCCGACTCTTCAGTATACGAGATATGCTTCGGCTGGAAGTTTTTCCGTTTGTTCCGCTTCGTCTGCTGGAACGATCGGATGAGTATCGGTGCTTCGATTTCGGATTAACTATTTATTTATTATTATTATTTAATTTATTTTTCAGATTATGTCATATTTACAAGAACTGCCAATGACAGCGGCGACCTCCAGGGTTGGTAGGGACGCTGGAGGTCAGATCGCTTTCAGAAGTCGGCGAAGAATCGACATTAATAGAAAGACCTGATAAGTTCAACGTTTTTATACGTTTGAAACCATTAAATGTCCTCCAAATCACTGATGAACTTAATGTAAGTGAAGCGTTACATTCCAGTATAAATTCTAATTTCTTCACAGGATGATTACTTTAGTATCAATGGAAATGAACTGAGTACAAAAATGACGAACCCAAAAAATGAAATCATCAAATCTAAGTAAGCTTTTGGGCAGAGTTGGGTGTATTCATATTCATGAACATAAAGTTATTCATAAATCTTATTATACAGGGTGTCCGTCTGGGAGATCGTTAAAAAGTGGTTTTATGAAAAAAGTTAAATGTAAACCCTCCTTAATTTAAATCAAAGAATTTGATGGTGTAGTTTAAAATGCGTTTGCATATACAGGGTGCCCCAAACAGAATTCAACTTCGTTATTTCAGATGAGAACCCCTATTTTTTATTTCTGCATCACGAAATCGTGATGCAGAATACAAAGATGCTCGAATTTGTGAAAGTTGGAATCTTCGGAAAAAAATAAGTGGAATTTAAAAAAAATGAGTCTCTTAGGTCGATTTTAACGGATTTTAGCGCAAAAAAGCTAAAATTTGACATTTTTTAAAGTTGTCGAAAATGGTCATATGAATAGTCAAATCAACTTGAATCGTATGCCAAGTGTTTCTGGACATCCTGTATGTTTTTTTTTATTCATCGTATTTACAAAATTATAATGTGTGAACATATTCGTATTTACAAAATTATAATGTGGGAATATATTCGTATATACAAATATGTGTGAATATTCGTATATACGAATTCGCCCAACTCTATTTTGGTGTTAATTTTATTTAATTAAAAAAATGTATTCATAAGTTTTATTCATGAATATGAAACACTCAACTCTGGAGAGTTTGTTATTATGTTTTTTTTACTTTTTTCAGCTATTCATTTACAAAAATATTTTTACCGTCGACTCCTCAAGTGTGATCTTCAACACAGCGGTTAAAAGTAATTTGGCAATGTTTTTGGGGGGATAGTAGTTTAATTTTCGCCTACGGTACAAGCGGATCTGGTAAAATATACGATGCAAGGTACATCGAATTCTCAAATATAAAAAAAATTTTAAGTTCAATTTTAGGTACATATACTGAACCTGGGATTATACCTAGAATCCTGTATACCATCTTTTTAAGTATCTACGGCCATGAAGACAAAACTGGCCGATATAACCCAGATGGAGGCAATGTCTACATCAACAATGAGAATCAGGCGGCCGAAATTTAAAATACAAAAACAAAATTTTAAACATGGCAAAAAACAGGTTTTTAAACATCCAGAACAACTCACACACGACGATACAATCAGTAGGTTTTTTTGTTTTATTGATTTTAAAAATAATTCTTTGAAATAGGTTTTGCCAGTCATAAAAGTATGAATAATAGTCTTAAAGGCCTGAAAAAAGTTAATCTTGAAGCCACGAATAATACAGCTTTTTCCGTCTGGATATCGATGTGTGAAATATACAACGAAAATTTAAGCGACCTCCTGGTCTCTCAAGAAGATCAAACCCCTCTTCGGTTGATTGAAGACAACTCCCACGTCATTGTCAAAGGTAGGGTTCATATCAAGAATTTCAAAAAGAAAAAAAAATCAATTTTTTAAGGTCTGAAGCAAATTAATGTTTTGACATGGGAAGAAGCCTATGAAGTCTACAGATATGGAAAGCACAATCTTCACGTTTCTGAAACCAACATAAATAAAAGTCAAGTCGCTCTCATTGTATTTTTAATATCAAATTAGTTAAAGAGATGTGACGAAACCGACAAAATTTGAAAATGTTTCTAGGTAATTGCTTTTATATTATTATTATTATTATTATTATTATTATTTTCTTAGTGAAGATTAACCACTTTGATTACAGCTTCATAGTTTGTGATTTAGCGGGGTCTGAGAGGATGGCTAAAACTGGATCAGGGAAAAACATAAGTAAAGAAGCGCCAGCATCAATAAATCACTATTCGTATTGAACAAGTGCATTGAACTCATAAGGTAAAGTTCCTTATAAACCTGATTTTCGTCTAGATTTCGATGTTTTTCCTTGGCTTTGTATCCAAGAAACACTTTTTTTTTGCCTCATATTAAGGAGTTAAATTCTGTTTTTATGCTCAGGGTTTGCCCCTTTTATATCTTTTAGGCAAGAGAAACCTTTTAACCCAATTTAAGGGTGTTTTTTCAGACTAAAACATCCTTTTTGCCACTTTTTTGGAGTTTTTCTGTTTTTGATTCTAATAAACAGATCCTTAGCGATCCGAGAAAATACCTCATTCTTAATATAGTTAACTTTTTATTTATGTCTAACTATTTTATTTTTAAAACTTTTTATTTTTTAAGCAATTCAAAGTTTTTTAAATTAACTTATTTATTTCTCTCGAAGAATAAAAATCGTTGATTATTGAGATGAAAACGTGATTCGAAAGCCGGCGCCAGTCCGTAATGTGGCCATTCAACTGGGCGTGTTTCTCTACAAGAAAATCAAGGAAAACACCGAAATATCCGGTGAAAAGGGGTTTTCTTGAGCGAAATATTGGTGAAAGCGACTAAAAATAAGTTGCTTGTGGATTTTTGAAATGGATAATTCAGGATTTAAAAAACCACAAGCAACTATAGGTAACAAGGAAAAACGATACTAAAAATAAAGGTTCGCCATCTTGTGCTAAAGATAGCGCAAAACCTAAGTTTTTTTTTAAATTTTAGAATACTGAAGGAGGAAAGCCCTACGAAGAGCCTGTAGACAAATCTTTTCCGAAATTTTAAGGATTTCAGAGTAATCGATAACATATTATCATCTAACTCATCAGTAATCACTGATTAATATATTACCTGTAAACAAGATTTCGCGACGCCACCAAGGGGAGTTTGAAAACAGGAGCACGGGCGCTTCATCTCTCCTCAAATTTTCTTTTGTCATACTAACCCGCAAGCCTTGGCGGTCATGGGTTTAGTATCTCAAGTGCGTCTTTTCTCAAGCGCCTCGATTTTCAAGAGACCCTTTTTTGTTATAGTAGGCCTTTTTTTTTGGAACAAAATTTTTATCGCATTAATAAAAATTATTAAAAAAAAGGACTCACGCTAACGCCCCTAGCCACTTAGCCATTGCCCCCCTATCACCCAAATTTTGTTTAACGCCCCCCAGTAACTTCCCAGCGCCCCAGGGGGCGGTACCGCTCCCGTTGAGAACCACTGATCCAGGGCTAAAGGACATAGGAAAAGGGCGTTCCCAATCATAAAATCAAGGAAAACGTCCAAATATCCGTTAAAAAGGGTTGTCCTGACCTATACACAGGAACGTTTTTCGAACAAAAAAATCTCTGAAGTGCCTACAGGTAATCGTGGACGGAAAAGGCATGAGAACAATTTTTAAGGATCGATTTATAAAAAAAGAAGGAGCACAAGAAAGTACGAAATTGAGTTACTGATTCTTTTCCTCTTTTAACCTGAACATCGTATATTAAACAGAGATCGAACTTTTCCAAGAAAACCCGTCTTTTTTAATAAAAGACCAAGTAATAGGAAACCGATATTCCCACGTTTTAGTTAAATTAAGCATAAAAATGTTCAAATTATTTGATTTGATAATATTCAATCACCATTGCAAAAAAAAAAAAAAAAAAACTTAAAAATATTTTTTTTTTTCGACAGTTTCCATTGTTATACACCTTTAGTTACGGGAGGACGGTGCTCGACAAAAGAAGTGAAATTAAATCCTTCCGCTTTACCGTTTTTTGAGCATTTTTTCCCCGCTCGCATAAATGATACAAAACATTTAATAAAATTCAATAGAACGTTCAAACATTAAATATGTAATAAGTTATCCCTTTTTACATTTTAATTTTTATTACGCATTCAACAAAGGATGATTTTAATATCAATAAAGCAATAAAAAAAATAAATAAAAAGATGATAACGGGGATCTCACGACGCGTATCGGGTTAAAAAGCTTCGTGAAGCTATTCCCTCTTTTTTCTGTAACTTTATACCCTGAGAGACTTCATGGACACAGCGGGAAGCTGGAAACAGTTTCCCTGAAGCTAACCGTTGCCAATTTTCCGAGAGATTCACCACCTCATTTTTGGTTTTATTTATGACAATTGTTTTTGAGGTGAACCAAGACTTCTACTTACATTTTTATAACGTAAGTATTCCACAAAGGATTTTAACACCATCATTTTTTTCTTTCTTCAATATCATCATTTTACTCAAGACAGATATGAAACGAAAGAAAAACAAACGCCGCAATCGGTTTAAAATCCTTTTCTTTATTTTTTTATTACGGTTTATTTGTGAAAGGAGTGATAAAAGAAATCTACACAATCAAGACGTAATAAAAGGGAAATAATTCGATACAGACTTTAAGTGGAGGACCAATTTGGAGACTAAAGGCGGCTTCCTTGGTTCCGACGCCCTCTCCTGCCCGGATTCTCGGAATAAAGTCTTCTTCAAATTGATCAACGGACTTGAAATAAAATGTATAATCGAATTACTTTATTCCTCTGACGAAGTTAGTTTACGAGTTCTTAGACCGACAATCGAATTAAGTCCCCATTCCGTGAACCTTCTCGAGAAAAAGTTTTCACCATCGAGTACTTTTACCTTGCATTCCATCAATTTTTTTTTACAATCTAATAATTTTTTAAAGTTTAAATAAGTAAAACATTCAACACTTCGAAGGCTTGGATTTCCAATTTGTGTATTCTCATATTTCGTGAAATAAAAACTCATTAGAATAATTAAAAATTCAAGAAAACAGAATTGTTTATAAATATTAAGTCAAAGAGACGGTTTTCGGAAAGGATCTTTTTGAAATTCGTTTTCATTTAATTAGGACATGCATAGAAGCCCCGCGGCGTGCCGAAGTTAGGTCGATAAGCTGTAAACACAATTAACGGTTGATAACGTAATTAATAACAGAAGTTTTAATTTCCGATTTATTTAACGTATTCGACCAATTAGGTGGATACCGATGGAAAACATTTTTGAACGTTAGAAATCCACTTGGCCTCAAAAGGGGGGGGGGGGTAAAAGCCTCAAGGATCACCCCCGTCTTGAAACTGAAATCGAGTTAGCTTTAGTCGCATAGAAGACTAATAGGATCGCAGACGTGGTTAAGCTACTTTAGCATTAAATACAAATCCCTCAAACGTGATAGATCTCATCTATCTTCAGTTTAGACAGATTTTCTGGCCTCCATATTAATTTTTCAGATGGGGTTTTCTTTTTTTGGACCCTCGTTGCAATAAAAATATAGAAAATTGTTTTCGGAACACTCGGTAAATGAAAGAAAATGTCAATTGCACCAAACCATTCAGGTGGAATTTATTGTTCCTCTTCCCATTTCGACTATATTGGAAATTGACTTTTTTTTCTATACTTTATGAACTTTAGTGTTCTTTTTTCACCCTTCTACAGTTCGAATTGAATTTTGTAGCTGGAGTATCAAACATTCAAATAATTTTATAGTTATAAAATTTACGAAGTTTTAAATATTTTACCATACCGTCGCGTTAGTTTTAACACCGGCGAATCTCATTTTTTATCAATTTTGAGTTTGGCATTGTTTCTGATGGTAAATTTTTGGTGAATCGAATTCCGTTGGTAGTTTAACCCTCTTACCAACAGAAAACGCGTAGTTTACGATTTAGCCAACAGGTGATGCATTGGCGTTCAACATATTTTCTAGCCGGTGTTAGAACTAACGGGTTTAACATAACATGAGATACTAAACCAACATGACCGCCAGGTATTGCGGGTTTAGTATGACAAAAGTGAATTTGTGAAGAGATGAAGCGCCCGTGCTCCCGTTTTCAAAGCTCCCCTTGGTGGCGTCGCGAAATGCTTGTTACAGGTGTGTAATATATTATGTATATATAAAGGTATATAATATATTTTACTTCTAAATATATATAATACTTCTAATATATTTTACCTCTAAAGAAGTGACCGAAAGGGAGCTGCTATTCGTTGACTTTGACATCATTATTCATTCTTGAGTTGTTGAGGGAGCAAAAAAAAAAAGGACAAAAAGGGACAATGTAATAAAAAAGAAGATAAAATGTTCCCCAATAAAATAGATCGAGAAAGCAGAAAAAAAGAAGAAGAAAAAATCAGATGAAAATTGTGATTAGGAAACGTTCAGGAAATACTGGCACTACTTGCGACCTCATGTTCGTTAAGGGCCCGTTATACCACTTAATGTATGATTAAAAAATGTCATTTTTTCTGATTTTCTACATTTTTATGATTAAAAAAAATCCATGTATTTAATAAATAGATGTATTCTAAAGCCAACTCGAAAAGAAAAAATTTTAAATAACAACAATTTTCTCAAAAAATTGGAGCAAAACTTCAAGAAAAAACTGCTCAGTATTAGTGGTCACTAATCAATTTTCGTCCAGGTCTAGGGGCTTTAGAGGGCCCCTCCAAAATAAGCAACGGCAGATTAAAACTCACGTCGAGGGTTCACGAGAAACGAGGTTTCACTCACTTTTAGAGGGATCAACATGTGAAAATAATTTTTTTTCGTCCCTCAAAAGTAATTGTCTTTCATTCTGTCTCTAAAGAGTGGGGGCAACACAAAGAATTTACACTCTTCAGATTGACAAATTAAACGAAACCCTCATCTTTTTTTCACGCCTACAATTTAAAACCCCCTTTTTCTTTCAATTAAAACTCTGATTTTCGGGATTAAAATCTTTTCGCTACCAATCCGAAGATTAATCCTAAAAGTGTGATAAAAGGAAGGGAAACAGCGAAAAAAAGTTTTTCCTTATAAATATTCATTGAACGGTTTCATAAGGATTTAAGACTTAAAAAATTCCGTGTTTATTTTATAACTTCATTTTATTATTTTTCAAAGGAAAAAAAAGTCCTATATTTTCTTGACGAACTTGGCCGAAAATGTGTTTCCGAGATGAAAATTTACATAAACAGTCACATTTACATAAAAGCGCAACTTGGCAAACAGAAGCGTTTCTCCGGAGGCTTTCCCTCTCGGATTCGACAAAACGTTTTAATTTGTAAATTTCATCCCTTTCCAACTATCTAGGGGGACGAAAAGTATTCTCCTCGTTGGGCGTATTTATTCATCGTTTATATCATTGCGTGATATAAAAATGAATATTTCAAATGGGGCTAGCGCGGTTACGATTCCACCCATGGAGCACGTCTAATGAACTGCGATGGACCCGCATGATAAACCCACTGAATCACTGGCTTCTACTCTGTTTGTAATAGAACACTAATTTTATCAACATCAACTTATAAATTTTCTCGCCAACTTTAACACATCGTGGAAAAAGTAATATGATATTTCATTTGGAAGACGTAATAGCAGATTACACAACATGAATGGGAATACATTGTGTTACAAGTCTTCTTTTTTCATCCTTTGAATTCGGGCTTAAACTTAAGTATCTATAAATTTTCTCAGAAATAAGGTTTATTTAGTCAACAAAAAATTAAATTTCAAATGAATGTTCCCTCTCGTTGGAGGTAAAGCTCTAATTCAAACCCACATTGGATTTTATGTTGACATAAAAAAGCGAAAATAAAATATCGTAAATTCATTTGGCCAATTTTATCCTTTATACTAATTGCCTTTAGATATACGGTTATACGATAAACGTTCCCGGTGGTCCATTTTTATTATTACGACCTATGAATTTATTATTTTCTAAAATGAAAAGGGCGACAAAAAAATTGGGGATGTTTTACACTTTTTTGGCTTTGGTCCAATAAAAGAAGTTTACTGCTTGTCTTAATGTGGTTATAAAGCGAAAATAGTTTTTCTTTTATTTAAATAAATGAAACTTTTTAGTTTTTTAAATGTTAATGCTTATTTATGGCCTCTTGGTCATTAGAGACTTTTTTGGTTTCCTCAAAGAGAAGTTATTTGATTACCCTCTGTGTTTGGTTATTACTGTTATTAGATTACCGTCCGTGTATGGTTATTAGATTACGGTCTACAATTTTTGAAAGCGGGTCTTGTAGACCCCTCAGAGAAAAATGAATTAGGGATATTTATTTTTCTTCTCTCAAAAGATGAATTTTATATAAAATTTTTTGAGACGGTCACCAGGGCCAGATATCCCTTCCCTCATTTCCATACAAGAAGAAAAATCGAAGTTTCTCTCCCAAAAACCGTTCATGTAGGGTAATTTGATAAAAATTCTTCCAGTATGTCAAAATAATAAAAGCGTCCTTCTGGAAAGAATTTTTGAGGCCGAAATCTTATAAAATGGGGGACCGAAATAATGAGGAAAACGCCCAAATTAAGGGTTTTATTAGGGGAAAGACCGTGACCCATTTATTTAAATTATTATTTTCTGTCAAAGTGTTCGAGGGTGCTGTTGTTTAATAACTTCGAGAAAGTTATAATTGATAAAATAACCTTAAGCGTGTGGTATGCGGTTGTTCTCTACAATAGACGTCCTAATGAAAACATAAAAAATAAATAACTTTGAAAATCTCTTTCGATAAAGCTAATAGACGTCCTAATGAAAATAAAATAACTTTGAAAATCTCTTTCGATAAAGGTTTTATTTGTTTCACAACAAAAGCAGATATATTGTGAAGGGAAAATATAATACTTAGGTCGTATCTTTTTATTCAATATTTGAACAGGAAAAACGAAAACCAAAACTCACATTTCGACTTAGTAGATAAGAGAATAAAAATAAATTCCCTTTAAATTGAATCATTTCTCTTTGAATTAATACCTTCGTAGGAAACTAATTAGTTTAGGGGTCTTTCGTTACTGACCTCGAAACCCCTGTCGCCCGGGCTTGATTATAATTGATAAACAGGTCCGAAAGCTGGAGGCGACCAAGTATGTCGGCATTCCCGGTTCGTCTCCTTGGGTTCATAAAAAAACCACCTCTTTTTTTCACCCTTTTAAATAATTCATGAATTAGAGATTTCTTTTTATAAAACCAAAATAATAATATGAATTTTAAAGTTTGGAAAATAAAATCAAATATTCATTCCCACGTATTGTTATTTTTTATTAAAAATTAATCAATATTTAATTTTGATCACAAATTTTCATTAAAACTCTGAAGTTGAGAAATACGAGAATATTTGGATTTCTCACGGAAATAATTCCGTTGTTTTCATTACTTGGGACTCTTTTTTCGAGATAAGAAGTTTTCGAATTTCTCTTACTTGAATGAGTTCCCTTTGTGTACACTTGATACTTTTCCTTCTCGACTTTTATATGAGGCCAATTAAATTTAATTAAAAAAAAGCCTTTTTCATTCCCATTTTCTTATTAAATTTTTTTTGTCAAATGGTAATTCATGTTTTCGAAATTAAAATTAAAAAAGGGATTTATCGGCGTGGAGATTAAGATATTTGATGGGTTGGAATTAGGGACGTGACCGGCTCCGAAGAGTTGAATCCTCCCCCCTCGGTTAGAGGCCTTGGGAACCCTTTTACCCTGTAAAAATGAGAAAGAGAGCGAGACAAATGTTTGAGAATGCCAGACATTTTTCTTAAAACAAACCACTAAGATATCCGTCTTAATTTTATATTAGAAAGACCATTTATAATATTTTACGTCCCATCCCTAGGCTTTTTTTTTTTTTGAATTATTGACTCATTTTTAGAAAAAAATGACATTTCGTAAATGATTTTTGTATTTCGTGAGAGCTTGGACTGGAAAATTTGACAGCAAACTCATCAATACTCACTCGGATTTTTAGGACGGAAAAAGGTGGGTTTCGACAAAGGGTAAGTATAATAATATCCTGCATACGTGTACTTACGAATATACAAAAGGTTTATAACGTCGGTCGGATGTCACAAAAGGGAAAGGGACGTCGAGGGTTATGCCAAAAGCCTTTTTGAAATTGAGAAAGGCTTTGTCCTCAGAGTACCACTACTTTTCCGGTTCTGACAGAGATATAAAAAAAACTCGGATCTCCAACTGTCTAGTGAGGAAAAATATACGGAAGCCCCAGTATAAATACGTCTTACGGCACGTTCTGAAAAACGAGAGAAAAAATTGGTTAAAAATTGTCCCCAACGCAAAAAAAATTTAGGTTGGTTTTTCTCTACAGAACTCAATGTCATATATGAAGGTGAATCCTTTTAGGATAAAAAAAAATTTAATTTTTAAAATGGGTATTCCAGGGCCGAAGTCTTAGGCAGTTAAAAAGAAAAAATTTCATAAAATTCTGAAATGTTTCTCGGATAAAATTATGTGGAAAATTTTTAAATTTTTAGTTAGACCAGAGTTTCAACCTTTTTGAAGCCTGCCTAAGAGGAGGAAATACTTACCGCTCCTTCCCTACTTAAGAAAAAAATAGCTTAACGAGCCAGTTAATTTTTTTAACGGCCGATTAATTATTGAATTATTGTGTTTTATCTAGAAAATAGATTTTAGTCAGCGAGGTTTGAAATTTTAAATAAAAAAAAGGAGGCTATGAAATTTGAAAGTTTTTTTGACTCTTCACATGTCGTGCGATTAGAAACTACACAAAATAAATAAAAAAAAGTGGACTCGTGTTATTCGACAATTTTTTTTTCTGTTTAGAAAATAATTTTGTAATAGTAATTTTTTAATAAAAGAAATAGCGTACCTGGTAAGTCTTTTTAAAACTGAAAAGAGTCTTCGTTTCTTCGACGTAGATGTCAGAAGTGAATAAAACATCCTTTATTTAACGGGCCGGATAAATTTTTTAACGGGCGGACAAGTTTTTGCCCTTTACATAGGCCGGTTAAATGTTTGCCCTTTACTATACTTATGGGGCCGGTTAAATTTTTTAACGGGCGGTTAAATTTTTGCCCTTTACTTAATATGCCGGTTAAATTTTTGCCCTTTACTTAACGGGCCGGTTAAATTTTTTAATGGGCGGTTAAGTTTTTACCTTTACTTAACGGGCCAGTTAACTTTTTACTGTTAAATTTTTAAAACGGTTAAATTTTTGCCCTTTACTATTCTTATCGGGCCGGTTAAATTCTTTAACGGGAGGTTAAGTTTTTGCCCTTTACTTAATGGGCCGGTTAAATTTTTTAACTGGCGGTTAAGTTTTGCCCTTTACTTAACGGGCCGTTTAAATTTTTTAACGGACGGGTAAGTTTTTACCCTTTACTTAATGGGCCGGTTAAATTTTTGCCCTTTACTTAACAGGCCGGTTAAATTTTTTAACGGGCGGTTAAGTTTTTACCCTTTACTTAATGGGCCGGTTAAATTTTGCCCTTTACCGTTGCGAATCACTTAGTTAGACGAAGGCTTTTTCTAAAACTGGAAAAAAGCCATAATCCGGTAAAATGGTGGTTTCTCGGGCGAAAAAGTTTGAAAATTATGAGAAAAGAAGGTTAATCAACAAAAGTAGCTGTGGCAAGGTCCAAAGAAATGGTAAAATTTTAGTAGTTTCTTGTCCAAAAGTGTGTTTCTGGACTAAAAAACTATAAAATCTTAAAAGTATAAGTGGGGAAGACCGGGAAAAACTAGAAAATCAGGACCTACCTAAATAAAGGCCTTCACGACAGAAAATCCTGGCTACAGGTTTGGACTTAAAACCATCGTGGACAACTTTTCCCTTTTATTCAATATCAAACTTTTTTTAAACATAAAAAAAAATTTCTAAATCCTGTGAAAGTAAAAGTTAGATTTTAGTGACTTCACAAATCCCGAAATACCCCTGTAGATCCTGGGCCGTCACTGAAAAGCGTTTTTATAGAATTTTATTGCCTCAAGCGATAAACTTTGAACGTCTTTTCCTAGGATTTTCTCACTTTCTTCGGCTAAATAAGGGCAGTCCATTTGAAAATGAGTTTTTTTTTTTAAACGAGCGAAGAACTCGTTTTTGTCAAATGCAATTATCTTCTTCCCAGCACCGGAGTAATTTATTTATTTTTTAGTACTTGGAGTAAAACTCTATTTTTTTTCTTATTTAAGCAATCTTGGATATTTATCATAGATTAAGTTCAACTTTCAGCCCATGGAAAATCTTTGATAGAAAAACATTATGATATTTTAGAGGGAAGCAAGCAGAGAATTTCAATCGTGATATAGGATATAAAATTCCTCAATCTATTCTTTGAATCGTCCGCGAATTGGAATCTTCGATATAAATAAAGGCGTCATAACCGATGATCCGGTGACAAATCATCTCTTTGAATAGAAGTTTTATGTGGAAAACGTAGGAGTCTCAATGGGTCCCCGGGATTCAGGGGTTTTTAACCGCAAAGTGGGCAGGGAGGGTCGCTGGTCGTAAATCGTAATTTTTGAGCCGGGGCGGTAAATCGCAGTCGCAAAAAACCGTCGCTCTAGCGTTCATTATTAGCTTTCATACAGTTTGTGTTTCGGACCATACTGTCTGGAAAGTTTAGTCAGAAAGATAATAGTTCAGGGATAACCGAAAACTCAGAAACTGACAGAAACACAACTCGATGTAAATGAGACTAGTAGACTATTTTACGTGTCGACATAATGCGGTTCGCTATAATGCTCTTGACCATAAAATAGCAGAAATCACAATAAAAAATCTGCAACTCAACGTGAAGAAAATAGTGGAAAACGTTCACCATAATGCATTTGAACATAATACATTTCACCATAAAGAAGAGGTTAACACTTGTCGTTTCAACATAAATCAGTTGAACATCATGGAAACCTACTTTCATTTTAAAGAACTTGTCGTTTCGCCATAAACTTTTTCTATCGTTTGGGCATAATACATCTCACCATAAACTAGGGACAGCCACAGAGCAAGCCTATTTTCTCCGTTTAAAACGCTACAAAACCTTAAACTTGACAGTGCACCATAATGCAATTCGCACATCCTCTCGTGAGGAAAAAAATTAACCCCCTTGGGTAATAAAATGAGCTGATCCCATTGGCTGCCTGCTTGCTTTTCCTAGTTTTGTTGAGACGCTTTATGTTGAATTACATTATGGTGAACTGTCAAGTTTTAAGTTTTTGTCGTTTCGTCGTAATCGCGTTGCTTGTTCTTTGGCTGTCCCTAGTTTATGGTGAGATGTATTATGCCAGAAACAGTTTTTTGTCGAAAAAAAAACTAGTTTAAAGAGAGGATTTTATGGTGACATGCACTAAGTCCACATCAATCGTAAAGGGCTCTCTGACAAGGTTCGTGAGGAAAGGCGATGACAACATTGAAACTAATGAACCAATTTGTCTACCTCAAAGAGAAACTAAACACCCGGACCGGTAAACACCCTCAAGACAAACTAAACAACTTTGGAAATTCGGGACCACGGATAGAAACATTGTTCAACCCTAGAGCTACAATGATTCTCCATAATATACTAAACCCTCACGACTTATCAGTGTTGAAGAACTTTTGCCCTAATTCCCCTATCCGAGATTTTCTTCTCTCTTTGCCAAGTTCAAGAAAAAGCTTTTAAAAGCTTATATGAAATATAAGTAGGACTGATTTTTAATGATTGATGACTCGTTTTGACAGTTTAAAACCCGCCTGGAGAGCTCGTTAAAACCAATCTCGAAGGTTCAAGATGGTAGAGTTAAGCTCAAGTAGGTACAAGAAAATATCTTCAACACAAAGATTTTAAAAGAAAAAAAATGTCTGATATTAAATTTTATCATTTAAAAAAATGCTGGTCTTGAGCCTGGCTATGACGGAAACTTCTTCTAAAGGAATTTTTAAATTCACTCCGTTTTAAATATTGTCCTGCAATTTTGGAAAAATTTTGTTTAAAATTTGAAGAAAATTCGATGAATCTTGCGTAAAGCGTTCCTAGAAACGGATAAATTCAATGGGTCTTTATGACTCAAGGGCTGGAAAAAACCATCTCACGAGGGTATTACGATCATTTTCTTTTAGAAATTTAATTACTTAAGGATTAATGTATGGTTTCTTGGGTGTTTGGTTGTATTCAACGTATAATCAGGGTTAATTTATAGACGTGATGTTGTAATCTACATACTGAATGGACCCTAAATCCTGATAAATGATGATAGTCAGATCTACCTTTTTTTACGAGTCGATTTGAGCCCTTCTCAAATCACAGGATCGTTTCCTTTTCATATTGGCATTGACGGTTGATTCTTTTTTTCCCTTCGCCTGTTGCAGACGGTGAGCGTCGCCGTGAGCGTTCTCACTCTGACGTTCATTTCTTTGGACAGATGGTACGCTATTTGTTTCCCACTCAAATTCAATTCGACGACGTCAAGGGCTAAAAGTGCCATCCTTCTTATTTGGTTCGTCGCTCTTCTCTGCGGTAAGTCGATTTTCATTTTTTACAAAATATAAAAGGAGAGAAAGAAAAAGGAGACGAAAATTATATTTTAAACGAAAGGTTTTTAAAAGATGGGGGTCCCTTTTACTTGGGATAAACCAATTCAACACGGGAGGAAGTCATCTCAGGCTGATTTCCTCTTTTTCATCGCATTACCAACTTCTAACCATCTTCTAAGACTTTTAGCTTTTATTTTTTAAATAATTCAAAATATAAATGCCATATTTTTTTCAGATATTCCGGAACTTATAACCCTTCATACATACAGAATGAAAAACTTTAGTGTCGACACCGTACTTTTCACGCAGTGTACGTCTTCTTGGAGTGATGAGACCGAAAGGAAATATAACATCTACAAAATGGCATTTCTGTATTTCCTTCCTCTTTGCGTAACTTCAGTCGCCTATTTAAAATCGTGAGCGTCCTCTGGCGTTCGGGTGACATCGTCGCCGGCCAAAAATTACAGTCGGGACCCTGCACTATCTCAGGTACTTAAACGTCTTGACGTTATTAAGTTTAACCCCCCTTTGATCGGATCCATTTACTTAATGGACTCGGCGTTTATTTATTAATTCCTTTGGTCGAAAAGCTTTTTACTTATCCGGCTTTCCCCTTTATAAAGAGTCGTTAATAATTTCACCTTTCCCTATCATCCCTTTTATCCTTTCACAATTTTACAATAAAAATATCACATTTTTATAATAAACATATATATCTTTATGAGTTACTAACCGCTTGAGATAAGGTCTCACGATATCTTATACGAAGGAAGTCTACTTTGCCGGAAGCTGAAAAATATTTCCCCTTGATAAATCTGCTTTTTTTTTTTCTCCTTATTTTCTAGGTCATTTATACTGTGTAAAGAATATTTATTAAAAAAATTAAAAGGGTGTAATAAATAAGTGGAAAATCTGCATTTTCTACCCGCTATTAATCCGGAGAAGGGCAATTTTTCAAGTCGATTGCTTTTTCTTTTCCCTCTTTTCTTCGACCAATTGCGATTAAATTCTGGTTCCCAAAAATAGATTTATGGGAGAAAAAAAATTTATGAGATCAAAGAGTTAAGCCATCTGTGGATTTTTTTTCACACCCTTTTCGTTTTTCAAAATGTAATTAATACGTGAAAATGAGTTTTTATCCAGAGCGTTGAATAAATTGGAGATTATTTTGCATAGAGCGAAGGGAAAGTCGAAAAGTCTCGTTTTCAAGAGATGATGAGCTTTTTAATTGAACCCTCACCCGTGTCTGTCCTTTTCGGGAGGTTCTTTTATGAGAAAAACCCGAAGCGTTAAATAATGTTTGGACCCGGAAAAAAAATCGAGATGACTCTAAAACTAGAAGTATTATGTAAAACGATTATCGTTGTCTATTTCAAGCTCTTTGTGGTCGTCGGAGCTTATTTCAGAAAAGCAATCAACTCGATGCCTCCAATCGTCCTGAAAGCCTTTTAAAATACAAAATCCCATTAACTTGAAATAAACGGTTGCCGTTACATTCTCCACCTTATTTCAAGACGTCGGAGTGCAAGGAAAATTTTAATTTTTTTTTAAACAAAGTCTATGAAAAGAATTTCTCAAAAATTTCTTGAGTAAGCCAATTCCATGTTCCTACTTTGATTTTCTACGAATCCATTGAATAAAGCCTATTTCTACGACTTAAATGAAAGTATTCTGGGCGTTTTCACAAGTTACCTCCATTGTTACAGGATTTTTGCCGGTTTTCCGGGTTCTTTGAAATAGAAACCCCATACTACAGGCCTTTAGAATATTTAGTACAGAAAAATCCGATTTTTACTGGATTTTCATAAGTTTTCCCCTATAAAAATTAGCCAAGTATAAAGGCGTTCAAACTTAATTAACCGGTAAAAGGGGTCTGCTTGCTAAAAAGTTGGTTTCCCCTGTTCTCGATTTGACTTCAATATATTTTCAGGTTCGCGGAGAATGACGTTGTTGAATGCTTCGACCGAAATTCAGCTCAGGTCTAGACGAAAAGCGGCAAAATGCTCGTCGCCGTCGTCGTCATGTTCGCATTTTGTTATTTCCCAGTTCATCTTCTCAGCATTCTAAGGTTTGTAAAATTCAATAATTAAGCCTTTTTCAATTGAAATAAAGCTAGAGAAAGAGAGAGGGGAAAAAAAGGCCCCTCTTGACTCTTTGGAAACTCGGTCCTAAACCATTTTCGCATAAGCCTCGGGCCATTATTCAGTTTGAGAGTCGATCCCGGCCAACGTTTCCCTTCCCCACTTACACATCCGCCAACCGTCAGAGTCTTCCCAGAGACATCAAACTCTGTCATAAACACAAACGCCAAACTTTCATGGAAATTTAAACCCTGAAGTACCTAAAAAAAATGCTTTTACGAAAACCGCGTAACTTCCAGGTACACAATGGACATACCCAAAATGACGTGACCGCTGCTTTGTCTATGATGTCACATTGGTTATGCTATGCAAACAGTGCTGTCAACCCGTTAATCTACAACTTTATGAGCGGTAACGATTATTGAGTAAAAACGTCGACTATAGATCTTATTTCTTGCAGGTAAGTTTAGAAAGGAGTTTCGCCGGACTTTTAATTGCGTTGGAGGCTCTCCAAGGCACGACAATACTCTCCGCCTCAGCTCTTACAGCTCTCGTTATCATCACAGGGCTGACGCGATGCCATTAAGCGTCACTTCGAATTTCGATCTCGACTAAAAAACTCTCGTTTATCCTTTATCGACAGGGGTTTAACTCAAGGTCAATTATGGCTCTCCATAACACCGAAGAGGATCCAAAGCCCTAATTAAGCCCTCTCTTGACGTTTGATTAATGATTTAATAAAACACCTCCCTCTAATTAGGCGTTGTTAAATTGATACTGCCTCCTGAATATGCTAGCGGTTAAAATCAATGTTAATAACCACCCCAGAATATATTATATCATTTTCTTTGTCTTTTTGGGTGTATTATGGATGTTTTAATGTTTGTAAATACATATCAGTGTGAAATCAGAGACTTTTTCCTTGAAAAAACCATGTTTATGATTCAAATTTTCAACAAAAGGTTCATTAGCAAAAAGAGGATGTTTATCCAAACAAGTTAGGTTAAAAAGCTGAGGTTTGGGGGGAGTGAAAATGGAATAGAAAACACGTTGTTTGAATTTAAAGTAATTACGGTTAGAATTTCATCCACGTACGACTTTTAAGGAAGTCGCAAAATCGTTTAAATGTCCTTTAATTTAATTTCGTATTAAGATAAAAGGGTCGGGATGATACAAGCAGTTCTAAATAGGTTTTTTACCGTTGGGAGATATTTAGAAAATAAGGGGGAGGGATGAATTAAAGGACGTTTAACCGCTGAAGTAATTACCTTTAATCTTTCCCCTCTTTCCCTCGAGCGCTCCTGTTGCAAGAAAACCCCTCGCCCACACTTCAATTAAACTTTACAGAAAGAGTGGTTGAGTGCGGCGAGTCAAACCCTCCATTGTTAATTAAGTGCAAGACTCAATTTAAAAAGGACATTTTAAAAAACCACCTGTGGTCAAAACGTTAAACCACGTTCCAATTTCGGTTTACACAAATAGAGAAACGGAATTAACTTTCCCGGGTTCCCAATTTTCGCCTTGAAAAGATTCCGTCCCTTTTTGAGGGCTTTACAACGCTCTAGCGAAGGGCGAAATAAATAAATTGAACTTCAGTCCCAAAAGCAATAGGTATGACAGCTGGAAAAAGCTTCTTTTCAAACAAACTCTTGCCCCAAGCCGTAGACCGCGCATAATGACCATCAACGTGAGGTTCGACACTTTGATGAATGCGCCAACTTTGACAGATCTGGAAACTCCTTTCTGGAAATTGATGGCACTCAGAGTACCCTTCGGGCAATTACCTGAAACAGCCAAGAAAACACCCTTTTCTCCATTTTCCAAGGCTTTTTAACCCTTTTCACCGTTACCAAGGGCCTGTTCTACGCCCTTAAAACAACAAGTGACATTCATAAAACCTACAACACTTTAATCTTTTTATTTTACTAATGTGAACATAATACGTGAATCTAATTTTTTACGATTCCCAAGAATTTATTGGATGTCCATTGTCCTCAAAACTGCCATATATGAATATGTGGTTTGCAATATCTATAAAAATATTGTATTTAATTTCTCAGTTTCTTCAAAGACTTACGCTGAGATAAGTTTCGTAAGTAAAATTGACACAGCGCCTGTAATTGAGCTGCAAAGGCTCTCTACAGACCATCAACAAAATGACAACTTCTTTACGTTCCCGGACTTTTTGTGTACCATTGATTGTCATAGGCTGCCTCAAAAAGCTTATTTGACTAAAAAAAAACTATAAAAACTCCTTTTTTAGATTTTAAACCTCCGTCAAAATGGAATTTCCAGTCTCGCAGATCGCCGCAGGAAAGACGTTAGTCGTACAAAACAGAATGACATCTCGAGGAGTAAAATTAGGCTAAAAACTTCATTAAATAATTTAAAATATAAATAATACCCTGGAAAGTGGAAATGTGCCACACAACACTGGATTGATGATAAAACTGTAAGTAAAGCCACCGAAGAACCGTACATATCGTTAAACTTCCCTGTTAAACTAAAAAAAAAGTTTTTTTTCTTTGAAATAATCTGGGCATACTTGATGATTCTGGAATGAAGTTTATACGTGTAAATTTGTTTTTCCCTTGTGTCTAATTCGGTGCCGCGGATTACAAATTCGTTTTTTAGAACTTCAATAAGAGCGGCGATGGACGTTCCCATGATGCACAAAAAGGCCATCTGGATACCAAGACAAGAAGTCTGAACGAACATAATGTACGTCTGGAAAATCCAACGAAGAGCGAGTTTTTCATCGGGGATAAATGGCGTACTGTATTCAAAAGGAGGCTTGTTTTCCCCAGTAAAGAACATAATGCAGAGAGCGATCGAGACGATACCAAACGTATAAAATACATAAGTAGAAATAAAAAACATGGCGCGTGACTTCCCACGTTTTGACCATCGTTTCAAAATCGTTTGATTCTCTTCTTTCAAATAAAGATGGTTAAACAAATATTGAGTCTCATCTAATATTTCCTCGAGGCATTTCCTATTTTTGATGAGAACCGTCTAAAAAATACGATTTGCCTTCATATAATAAAATAATCTATTACCTGATTAAGCAACATGAATAACAGCGGTCCAGTAAACTAAGCATTGGAGTTTATTAATTTTCGATATTGGCTCATAAATCAAATACTGGCTGCAAGACACGAATAAAAAGATGGGATTTATTAGAGTTAAGACGTTCAAAATAAGAGTTAGGCGTTTGTATTTTTGAAATTCCAAAACGCTTATTAGTTTAAATAGGCGTTTTATAAATTCGATTGAGCTTTCGTCTTCGGTCATTTCAAGAGTGATCGTGAAGGAATCCGAGGAATGACTAAATATTATTAGGTCCTGGGACATCACCCTCACCGTTCTCCCATATTTACCCTTCCTTTCCAATATCCGAAAGCTCATTTAAATTTTAAAAGAAATTTACCTCATTCGCATTCACGGTGTGGAAATTCTTTCGGAAAGGGCGAGAAATACAATTTCTAAGTGAGCTCAATGATATTTTATGCATGAAACATCATGTTTGCGCCATTAATCGAATTTCCTTTCCAAACTATTTATTTTTTCATAGAAAATTCTATTAAGCGTTCCAATGTCTCAAGTTGTTTAATAATTCAGTTCTATTATTTCATTGATTTTCACATTTTAGGTTTGTATTTCACACATTAAAAGTGTGTTGAATTTTTAGAAGCCTAAAACAACCAGCTGAGTACAATAGACTATTATTTAAAATATGTTTATTAGGCTAGTTTTTTTTTCATGATTAAGGAATGTAAGTTTACAAAATTTATCAAATATGTAGTAATTTATAAAATTTATGGCACTTTTCACAGTCCAAATGATAAAAAATTCATAAACAACCCCAGTCTAATTGAGAGAAAAATTGAGTGCCTTAAAAAATAGTTGAATTGTTTAATAAATGGAGATTCCATTTGGAAGTAGGAAAATTAACCGGCAGGCGCTTCTTCAAACGATTGCTTCACTTTGGCCAATAGCATATCACATGTTTTCTTCGCGTCGCCAAGAAGCATGCTGGTATTCGGTTTGTAGAAGATTGGATTATCGACAGCTGCGTAACCGACGCCAAGTGATCTTTTCATTACAATGACCTAAAATGATATTAATAAAACAAATAAGAATTTAATTTTTTTACTTGTTCCGAGTTCCAGACTCTCAAAACAGGCATTCCGGCAATAATTGAGTTAGGATCGTCTTCAGCAGCGCTGTTGACGGTGTCGTTTGCGCCAATCACAAGAGTTAAATCAGTTTCCGAAAAGTCATCGTTGATCTCTTCCATCTCTAATACATCATCATAAGGTATTCCTGCTTCAGCCAGAAGGACGTTCAACTGTCCAGGCATACGTCCGGCCACAGGATGAATTCCGAATCTAACTTTTTTCCCTTTTTTCTTCAATATTGAGACCATTTCCGCCAGAGGATACTGCGCTTTGGCAACAGCAAGACCATAACCAGGAGTAATAACAATATTTTTCGCATTTCTGATCAGTTCGACAACGCCATCGACATTATTTCAGTATGAGTACCAGTGATTTCCATCGGCTTTCCGCCTCCAGTTGAAGATGTTCCGTATCCACCCAAAATTACATTGGGCAAAGATCTATTCATGGCCTAAAAAATTCATTGATAAATATTCACAATATATTTTATTACCTTGCACATAATGTATGAAAGAATAGCACCAGATGAACCAATCAAGGCTCCAACTATCGTCATCAAATTATTGTTAAGCATAAAACCTTCTGCACAAAGCGCCATCCAGAATAACTGTTCAGAACTGTGATGACCACAGGCATATCAGCTCCTAAAAAATTATGTTTAGTTTTATGCTCATGAACAGTTCAAACCTCCAATAGCAGATGTAAGAGTGGCTCCCATTGTTGTAGACAGAACAGTTGCAGCTCCTAGCGAAGCAAGGCCACCAGAGAGAGAAGCATCATTAAAAAAGTAAGCCATTGATCCCAAATTTCCAGCTAAAAGTGCAGCATTGATGGCATGACGTCCAGGTAAGAGAAGAGGGGATGAATTAAGAAGTCCTTGTAGTTTACCATAAGCAACCAAAGAGCCACTAAAAATGAGCTGTTAAAATATTGACTATAATGGATACTTTGAGCCAAATTTTTGACAAGTAGCTAAAACTCCGATGAATGAATAAAATTAGGTACCTGAATGTGACTCCTCCGATAATCGCCAAGAAAAAGTGAAGATTTGATTACATTGGCAGCAGGGTCAGTCGCAAGAGTTGGGAAATCATGGAGAAACGTTGCAGCGCATGTTAAAACAGCTGCAGCGCCTACCAAGCTAAAATTATTTGTTGTTTAATTATAAAAACATTAATGGTTAAACAAACCTATGGAAAGCTGCAACAAGTTGAGGAAGGTCAGTGATTTGGATTTTTTTCGCTACTAATGCTCCGGCACCTCCTCCGATTCCAGCACAGGCGGCCATTTGTAATAGAACATCAACAGAAGGATTCATGTACCCAAGAGTTGCAGCAATACCTCCAGTTACTCCAATCTAAGTAAAAGTTATGAGGAATAGAATATTATGTACTCACAATTCCAAGATTGTTTCCAGTGCGAGATGTTGACTGCGAGCTCAGACCTGCAAGGGCGCCAACACAACAAAGTGAAGCAGCCAAAGCAGCCATGTGGTGCATTTCTAAATATCCAGAAGTGACACCCAAGCCATACCCACCAACCAAAGACTCCAGGTATTAAAAAAGCTGTTGTAATCTGGTGGATCTTCAGGCCTTCTGAACATATCCAGCATTCTTTTGGTCACGATAAATCCTCCAAAACGTTAGTGAAAGATATCAAAGCCGCAGTAGCAGCTAGGGCCTAAAAACGAATTAAAATGGAAAAAATTTTAGGACTTTTCTTACTTCGACTGCATTTGTTGGATATAAACCACCACCCATGAGCAAAAGTCCTCCGACAGCAGTGATACCCGAAATGGCATTCGTGACTGACATAAGAGGGGAATGGAGTGCCGGTGTGACTCCCCAAACTGTATGGTAGCCCACGATTCCAGCCAATGCGAAGGTAGAAGCCATGGCGGAAAATTCAGGATTCGGAGATGCAGCACCCAAAGCCAAAATACTTGAAACCCCTTAAAATAAAATGTAGAGAAAAACCAAAAATTATAATTGACACCAACCAGCTGTATACATGGCAACTTCTTTGCTTCTTTCTGTAAAAGGACTTATGGCTTTCACTTCATTTAATTTAACATCTTTTGGCTTGACTGGAGGAGGAGTAGCTTGTACTGCGATTGGTGGAGGAGGCCACATAAGTTCTCCTTTATGAAGAACCAAAGAGCCTCTAACCACATCGTCTTTTAAATCAATATTAAAATGATTCTTTTCTCCCATAGAAAGTAAAAATTTTGATATATTATTTCGCATAAAGTGTTGAACTCTGCGTAGGAAGTCTGGAAGGTAAATCAGTGACTCCGATATGAGTCACATCGTTGTAGGTATAAATCTGCCTGGTTTTGTCGTTTCTATATTCCCGCCAGCTTCTGCGGCTAAATCGACAACCACACTGGTTTCATCATATCAATGTGTTCCTGAAAAAACATTATAGATTATCCAAAAAAGTTTGACTTACTTTTTGATCAGAATTGGAGCTTTTTTCCCAGGAATCAAAGCAGTTGTGATGATGACATCAACTTCCTTGGCTTGCCTAGCAAAAAGGGCCATTTCGGCTTCGATGAATTCTTTGGACATTTCTTTACTGTAGCCACCTACTGTACCACCTTCTTCCTAAATATTTAATTAAATAAATGGATAACTAAAAATTTAATTAACCTTGATATTATTTCTAAAAATTCTGCACCCAAAGATTCAACTTGTTCTTTAACTGCGGATCTGTGTCAAAACCTCGAACGATCGCTCCCATATTTCTAGCCTGTCCAATAGCAGCTAATCCAGCGACACCGCCACCATGACCAAAATTTTCGCCGAGGTACTTTCCCTGCCGCAGTTATCTGACCTAAAATCACGATTGTTTCGGTCTAATATAAACTAATTAGATTAACATACCGGCGAAAAACCTTGGAAAATGATTAGCGGCTTCAACGACAGCTCTATAACCGGCAATATTGGCCATTGAGCTTAAAGCATCAAAAACCTGAGCACGGGAAATTCTCGGAATGCAGTCCATTGCTTTAGAAAAAAAAATATAAAAAAAAACATGAGAATCTCTCAACTAAAGAGGATCAATATTTACCAAACGCGTTGATTTTTTTAGAAGCGAGTTTATCGATAAGTGGTTTATTCTGACCAGGATAAAGGAACGAGATTAAAGTCGTATTAGGCTTGAATAGCTCTATTTCATTCTCCATAGGTTGTCGAACTTTCAAAATTAAATCTGAAATTTTCAAATATTTTAAATATAATTCAATTTAAAAAATTCCAAGGTTAATTTGGCTGTTATTTAATGTAGATAAGAAGAGATAAAGAATTTTACCTGAAGAAAAAGCTTGATTTTTATCAACGATTTTCGCTCCAGCTTCTTCGTAGTCGGAATTGCGAAATTTCGCATGAACTCCGGCTCCATCTTCGATGTTTACGTTGAATCCTTTTTTGATCAGCGTCGCTGCCACAGTGGGCGTCATGGCGACTCTAAAATAAAATTATTAACTCATTTTTTATTTTTTTTTTAAAATACCTCTTTTCTTCTTTCCATGTTTCCTTAGGCACTCCAATTTTCAAACGAGAATATGGTATCCCAACTGGCTGTTTATCATCTTTCCTGGCAATCGAATTGAGACTAAATTTTCGCTTTGTTACTACTCGTATTTGCTTCGGGATACTGTGCAAAGTCAACTAATAAAAAAAATAAAAATTGCAAACATTAAAAAAATAATAATATGTAATAATAATAAAATTTTTAAAAATCAAAATGAGTTCAATGTCCTTTTTTGTAGGTGAAATTTTTTTTATTTCAAGATTAAGCCAATGGAAGAGGGAGGCTCGGCAAAAATTCTAGTTTGACCAGTTGTGTTTGCTTTTTTTTTATTTTTCCTTCCAACGGATAAAAGAATTTTTTTAAATAAATTAAGAGCAGGCCATAAATAGAAGTAAAAAATTGGGAGATAAAACAAAGTAAGGTTTTTGCCTGTCAAACTTTATTGTTCTGTCCTATATTTTTTTCAGGTGTAAGTAACAAACGAAAGACTTATCTTATAGTAGAAAACCTAATAAAATACCGGTCGACATGACAAGAAAAAACCTTATTTTTTCCTTAAATAGTAGACAAGAACTAAAAACTAAAAATATTTACTGTGAAAAATAAAACCAAAGCCACAAGAATTGGTAAACACACTTTATTTTTTTTTTTTTTTTTTTTTTTTCTCTAAAACCTAGATTTGAGAAGGAAATTTTTTTAAAATCTGGGTTCTTTATTTTTCAAGTTTATAATCTACAAATAGCCAAGAAATCATTGAAGTACCAAAAAAATTTAATCTAAGTTCATTCCCCTTGTTTAAATATGCCTTTGGATAGCTGAGCCAGAAGGGGCTTCTGCCATATTTTCGTGGCACAGAGGAAGTTCGAGGTATGGCAGATGGCTTCTGGTATGGCGAAAAATCTGAGGCGACCAGATTTTTCTTTTTTTTTTGGGTTTCTATGATAATTAGAATAACCACAAAAATCAATTTCCTAAAACTTGGAAGTTGTCTAAAGAATATGATTTAGATACTCC
>JACGAQ010001967.1:0-48499 GCA_014119065.1 Orius insidiosus
CATGCTCTAGCTTCCCTTTGTATGGATACCCATTAGTATGAATGTTCAGGTGGAAAAGGGTCAAACCTTTCGATTTTGTTGTCTTCCGCGCTACACCGTACGGTAGCCACCCGTTAACATGTGGATCTAACCTTAGGAATGAGTGTTAACAATAGTGTGGAACTAGCGCTCCACCTGTCAATGACAAATTACAAAAGAGGTCTCATAACCTCAACGTGTGCATAACCCCACATACCCCAAAAGATTTTGTGAATCCTGCGATCGCATATTGAGTTCCGGTGAAAATAGGAAGACAAGGGTCTTTATCGAAGCTTAAAGTCGAAGCAACATTTAAAATAAGACCGCCCGGATGTGTCTTCGGCTTCTTCATCAAATTCATCCCGATAAAAGTCCCATGAACTACCGAATGCTATTTTTTCATTAAAAAAATGTCTAATTTCAAATTTTACCAAATTAAACGCGATTTCAGATTCCCATAATGTTTCATTGATCGCCTTAGCGTTTTACCAAAATGTCGATTCCTCCGAAGCGATCGGAGACTCGCTCCAAAACCTCTAAATATTAAAAATGTTTTTTTGAGTTTGAATTTTTTTTACGTTTGACTTCTATTTCTCTTCGAGGGTTCATTTTCATGTAGCAGCATCTTTCTTCTTCATGATGCTTTCGAAGTTTTTTTAAGACTTTGCCCATGTCTGGATCGCACCCTGTTATGATGACTCTCTAAATATTGTTTTTTTAAATTAAATTTTGAATTGTATTAAATTTTACGTAGGCTTCGTTGCATAGTAGTTCGCTGGCGATGTCGAAACCTAATCCGCTTATCCCTTCGGTGATTACAGCGACACGACATTCCGGATTCATATATCTAAATCGGGCACATTCCCCGCTGAAAACTCGATAATTTGTTTCTGCATTTATTTTTGTTTACCATTCAGGCCTCGCACGTTTACAGCAGTGGAAGAGGCGACTTTTTTACCGCGGGAGTGAAAAGAGGCGGTTTTTCCTTCTTTTCTGTACTTTCCCATCTTTTGAAAACTGACGGGAAGACGATTTCTACCCGAAAACTATTTGACAGTCGAGCAAAAAGGTGTTTTGTGAAATTTAACATTTATACGGAAATTTTGTGTTTTGTTATTTTTTAATCAAAAGCTGTTTAAAAATAAAAAAATAATAATGGCCTTAAGAATAATCTTCTAAATTCCGAAAATGGGAGATGGCCTCGACGGGAACTTCCTCAAAGTAGGGAAAAAATATACATTTTTCATCCCTAATTTTGAATTTAAAAATTTTTTTCAAATTGAATCTTGATCTTTACCGATCTCAACTTTGTCTATAGTGCCGGCCGGCCGTCCGTAGAATTTTTTTCCGGAACACTTTACGGCCACAGTTTTCAACCGATTTTCACCAGAATTTCACCAAATTTTTTTAGTCGATGAACAATGTAACGAGGGCGATTTTGAATTTCGAAAAAAAAAAAAAAAGCAAATTTCAAAAAAAAAAAAAAAAAAAGAAAATTAAAAAAAAAAAAAAAACTTAGAAATTTTTAAAAAACAAACTGGAAATTTTTAAAAAAAAAAAAAAAACTCGGAAAATTTTTAAAAAAAAAAAAAAAAAATTTTTAAAAAAAAAAAAAACTTGGAAAATTTTTGAAAAAAAACAACTAAAAAAAAAAAAAAAAAACTTGGAAAACTTAAATTTTTCAAATAAACTTGGAAAAAAAGAAAACTTGGAAAATTTTTCGGGAAAAAAAACTTCCCCCTTATACTTTTAACTTTCCCCCTCCCTATATTGTACTTCAAAACCGCATAAAGTGGACATTTTTTTTGCAAAGATTGGCAAAGCTGGAGCTTTGATTTTTAAAACAGTACATTTACCTACCATCATAACCTTTTTATTCTCCCACAGTAATATTATTCTTGATTACCCTTTAGAATTTCCTCATGAGTCTTTAAAATCCCACAAAAAAAGGTCGGAGGAGCGGGGAATCTTCTAAATAAAAACGAAGACCCCGAGAAATGTTCGAGGAATTCTTACGAACCTCTGGCCGAAGTTTATTTGAGTCTCGGTGACGAAAACGAGGGCGTTTACTTGCTATGCAGCCGTGTCGTCATCAGGTAATTTTTTTATTAAACATTTCTCATTTTTTAATTTTTTTTAGAGGTAAAGAAGAAGAAATATTGGATTTGCCAGAATACAAGAAGTCAAATTCGAAACTAATCATGAGGCTCATCCTTTTCAAGTCAAAAAGAAAGACCATGTAAGAATTTTTTAAATATATTTAATATAAAGTTGGTTGCATTTCAAGGGTTATTTTTAGTTTATTTGAAATCTTAGGTTCGTTGAAATAGGAAGTGTCACTTCCTTGTTTTACTACTTAGGAAGATGGTTCAGTATAGACACCGCTTTTATTTTTTTCTTAAGTTATAGGAAACCCTTTTTCTTCCTGATTTTTGGGCATTTTCCTTATATTTTATTTTTGTGTGGTAGTTTTTTTTGAGGAGTGCTGATTGCTTCTATGGATTCTCCACCATGGTAAATTTTATTTTTCCTCCAAAAACCCTGTTTTTACAAATATACTAACAAACCCTTTTTGAGAAAGAGTTGTGTGGAATGAAAGATGTGTGTGTGATTTTAGATTAGATTTATGTTGTGGTTCCCACATCATCCGCCACTGAGAAAAAGAAGGGTGAAGGTCTGGGTGTGTGTGCAATGATGTGACGAATGTGCGAGGATGCTGGAACGTGGACTGTCGAGCTGTGACGTGTCAGAAGTTCCACCGATTCAGCGGGTTGAAGAGGTGCGGAACTGCTGACGAGTTGAGGGAATAGCTTGCTGGCGCCGTCGATCTAGACGTGCCAGAAGCTATTCTCGTTTGTTTGTATGTTGAGAGTGTGTAAATGTGTACCTTGTTGTTTCATCGCTGTGTGTTGTGTTTCTTCGTGGGTCACCGATTGTGGGATGTTTCATCACCACAATTTGGAATGAAAGATTAACCCTTTCGACCGCAGGCGTCTATAGTTGCCATGCGCATGTCGCTTGGAGACCGTAGGCGACATTAGTTGCCAGCGGGAAGCCTCTCTAAGATATTAATACATTCGCTTCCCGTTGCGCTAGCGACATGCAAAAAATGGCCATCTGTTGGGGAAGAAATGAGCTACGTGATGATCGCATCTTGTCGCTTTCTGTGCTTTGCTGGGCGTGGGAGTGGTCGGGGAGAAGTGAGAAGGGCGGACGCTACACTGCTCCAGTAGCGCAGAGAATCCGGCGTCAGACGCAGTCTCGAAAGGGTTAAGATGTTGAGTGATGTGATTTTATTAGATTAGAACATACATTGTGGTTCCCACAAGATTTTAAAACCGCTAATTTTTATGGTTTTTTCCAACAAAATCCCAAAATCCATAAAAAACGCGCCAAAATCTGTTGAAATTTGTTGACTCATTTTTTAAGCAAAATTTCCTTAAAAATGGCGTTTTTGGCCTTAAAACCGCTTATTTTTTAGGTATTTATTTTCCCATTTAATGTATTTTTTTTTGTGTTTTTAGGAGGAAATTTTAAGCTGTTATTGTTCGGCTTCTCATTGTTCTACGGACGAACATGATAGTGTCCGAGAAAACGCTTTGCATTCAGATTCTGGAGCAGATCTTTCGGAAAGTTCAAAAGATTTAGACTGGGAGCGATATTGGACTAATCAAGGCGAGAGGATCGTATGGGAAAGTTGGATAAAAAAATACGGGGAGTACATTGACCCGAATTACGTAGTCGCAGAGACCGATCCGGAGGAGACGCAGTTTAATATCTCAAGCGGAGAAGTTGGAAAAAAGAATTTTATCGGCCTTTTAGACGATGTTTCCGACGCGGATGAATTCCGTGTTCGCTCGAATTCAAGATCGAGTAAAAGTTCGGTGATGACTGATTCACTGACGAATATAACCCCTATGACTATCTACTCATCTGAATCTAGCTACCAAGAAGAATCCGGTTTGAGTAACTCAAATTCCGTTTTGTCTTCGGTCGATTCGATATCATCCAACGATCAGCAGTGGCAGCAAATCTGGCTTGACCACTACACCGAAGTATTAAACGAGACTTTTCGCTTGTTTATGTCAAAGGCGAACGGGACGCCGTCTGAAGTCTACGACAACGTCTTCGACGACCTAAAATCTTCAAGCGAACCAACCACCGAAATCAAAGTTGACGCACAAACAGAGAACCAAGACAAACCAATAAATTTGTAAGCACTTTAAGTTATATATTTTTAGATTATAGTGTTTATAAAACATGTTAAACGTTCAAAAACTTGATAAAACGGGTATTTTTACCCCCTTTAATTGAGGAAAACGACCAAAAAATCTGCAAAAAAGATATTTTTATAGCCTGAAAACCTGATAAAATGCGTTTTTCAAGACCAGAAAATCGAGGAAAAATTCAAAATGCATTCAAAGGTTAAACGCTCAAAAGCGCAATAAACGGGTGTATTTACTTCAAAAAATCGAGGAAAACGGCCAAAAAATCAGCAAAAAAGTGATGTTTAAATCCCAAAACCTGATAAAATGGGGTTCTGAAGACCAGAAGATTGATGAAAATAACCCTGAATTCTTGCAACAAATGAGGACTCAAAAACTCATCAAAGCTGGCGTTTTTTACCCCCAAAAATTGAGGAAAACCAGCAAATAAGTAATATCAAATGCCTGGAAAGCTGATAAAACGCGTTTTTTAACCCTTTCGACCGCGTTTGACGCTGGATTCTCTGCGCTACTGGCGCAGCACTTTTCCCCTCACTTCTCCTCGACCGCTCCCTGCGCCCAGCAAAGCACCGAAAGCGACGAGTGATGCGATCATCACGTAGTTCATTTCTTCCCCGACAGATGGCCAGTTTTTGCATGTCGCCACGGGAAGCAAAGGTATTAAATATCTGAGAGAGGCTTCCCGCTGGGCAACTAAAGTCGCCTGCGGTCTCCAAGCGACAGCGCGCATGGCAACTCCAGTCCCTGCGGTCTCGAAAGGGTTAAACGTACAAAAACTTAATAAAACAGCTGTTTTTATCCCATAAAATCGAGGAAAACGGTAAAAAGAGATTTAAAAACCTGATAAAACGCGTTTTTTAAGACCAGTAAGAGGAAAATAACCTAAAACTCGTGTTAATCTCTCAAAAATTTGATTAAAAAACAAAACATCATCCTTTTTTTAACCTTGAATATTTTTCTAAAATTAGTTTCTGAATGTGTTGGTAATCTTGCCAGTCTTGAATTTATTATAAACATTCTTGAAATAAAACCTTTGATGGTTTCCAATTTGATAGTTTTCAATATAAAATTGATTGTTACGTAATAAAATTTTAATTATTTTAGAAAAGAGGTTCAATCTGTCGGATACCTCTTGGGAAGTCTTCAGACATTAAGTATGGATCAAGAAACTACAAGAGGAAGCATTTCAGAAACTGATATTACAGAAATTGACACATCTGAAGCTCCGTCAGAAATGGCGAAAAGAGGGTCAAAAAGAGCGTAAGTTGCTCATTTTATGATTTTTAGAAAAAAAAATGACTTTTTTTTAGGCATGAAAAGGATGATCCGAGTTTAGATCGGGTAAAAGGGGCTTTTACGCTCATGGGTTTCGTTTTTAAGCCGCAGCGTCCGGAAAAGTCTTCGATACGAAAAGCCCAAGTTGTCTACCGTAAAAAATATCCGATCGCACAACCGCTCGTTAAACCTCAAAGCGATACAAGCTCGCCATATCCGTTTCGATGAAGACGGCGGCGAAATGGAAGAAAGCGAAAACTCTTTCCAGTCGTCCGCCGTCCATCGGTTTTTCTCCTACGGCGACGACTTCTCCGAAAAGGACGACTCCTCTTCCGAAGACTTCTTCTCCGCTGAAGACCCCTCAGCGAAAAAGGAGAAACAAAAAAGAAAAAAATGAGCAAAAAAAAGCGCAATAATTTACCAAAGGAGATTCTCGACAATAAGAAACTATTAAAATTGGTACAAACGTTACCGCCTCTTTTCATTATATGACCAAGGAATTTTATTAGATGAAGGTATTTTTTTATTTCATTTTTTTATTACTTTTTAATTTTCCTATTTTAGAAAGCTGGTATTCAGTAACTCCTGAAAAAGTGAGTAAACATACAGCAGAAAGATGTAGGTGCGACCTGATAATTGATGCTTGCTGTGGAGCTGGCGGAAATACGATCCAGTTTGCCTTCACTTGTGAAAAAGGTTTTATTTATTTTATTTTTATTGTAACCTAATTTTGTTTTAAGTTATCGCTATCGATATTGATCCGGCGAAAATTGAGCTGGCTCGAAATAACGCCAAGGTTTATGGTGTTGAAGACCGTATAGATTTTATAGTCGGCGATTTTCTCAAGTTGGCCCCCAATTTAAAAGCAGATGTTGTTTTCCTGTCGCCGCCTTGGGGAGGTCCGAGATACCTCGCCGACGAATCGTTCGGACTCGAAAAAATCACCGTGGACGGCGGCGGAGAAACGCTTTTCAACGTCGCCTCAACCATAACTCCCAACATCGCTTATTTCCTCCCAAAAAACATCAACACAGACCAAGTAATTTAGCTAACCTTACTTTCGTTTTTTAATTTTGATTTCAGCTTGTAAAAATGGTACCAGGAGGAGCTGTGGAAATCGAACAGGATTTCCTCGACAAGCAACTTGTCGCTGTCACTGCATATTTTGGAGATTTAGTCGAAACCGTCTAAACTTTTTTTCTATTTTAATTTAATTTTTTATTCTCATTTTGGTTGTCCAAAATTTTTAATTATTCAACGACTTTCACCTCAAAACAAGCCTTGATCAATTAAATTTTGTAAATTATATGAGATTAGAATCGCCAGGTTATAGAAAAAATAGATGAGAAATAATATTCTGAAAAGCTGGGCCCTAGTCTTTAATTTTTTTTTTAATTTTTAACATTCCCTGTTTTTGCATGTGTGTATCTGAAAAATCAGTTCCGTGCTAAAATATTCTGTTTTTATACTTTGATCTTGAAATAAATATTATGAAATTATGTTTAATTACTTATCAGGAAAACAAACCCTTAAGATATAACCTCTTTGGAGAAAACAGGCTGGCAAAAATAAAATACTGAAGCTTTATCTAAGTCCTTAAATTTGGAAATTTGGGCCAGTATTTATAAACGTTCCTTTAAGGAAACCTTTCAAGGTCTATAATTCTTCCTGGACGTTATTTTGTATTTATGAACCTCCCCTAAAGTAATAAATTCCTACTAATAAAAAGATCTCTAGCTTTTTGAGGTACCTTAAAACGTAAAATGAAGATTTTTTTTCGTCCCACAGCATTTCGTCACAATTTCCAAATGATTATGTCGATTTTTAAGATCGTGACGAATTATGATGAATAATGAAAAAGTGCAAGTCACCATAAAAAACTTGTAGTTTCGCCATAAAGCTGTTTTTGTCGTTTGGGCATAATACATCTCACCCTAAACTAGGGAAAGAGCAAGTCTAATTTCGCTTATACTTAGCAAGCCTACTGTCGCCTAATTTATGGTGAGATCCTTTATGTTGAATTGCATTATGGTGACTGTCAAATTTTAAGGTTTTTGTCGTTTCGCCATAATAGCGTTTTTAATGGCGAAAATAGGCTTGCTGTTTGGCTGTCAGTTTATCGTGAGATGTATTATGCCCAAACAACAGAAACAGTTTATAGCGAAACGATAAGTTCTTAAAAATAAAAGTTTCCATTATGTCCATAATACATCTCACCATAAACTGATAGCCAAAAGCAAACTATAAGAATGAAAACATCTGTTTAATTCTTCCTCATACCAAAATATGTTTCGGCTTGTAATATCATAAATTTTGGTTTCTTGTTAATACATGACACTAAATTATGTTAAAGGGTCTTTAATTCTTATACATATTTTCACCGTTTAAAACGCGATTATGGCGAAACGACAAATCCTTAAAACTTGACAGTTCACCATAATGCAATTCAACATAAAGCATCTCACCATAAATTAGGCGAAAGTATGCTGGCTTACTCTTTTCTGGTCCCTAAAGAGAAATGTTCAATGCATTATGGTGAACGTTTTCGACTGTTTTCTTTATGTTGAACACCGAAAAAGGTGGTTTCTGGACGAAAATATTTAAAAACACGCGAAAATTTGGTCATTGGCGAATCAACCATAGGGCTCAAAAAGTTGTTTTTCTAAAAAAACCGACGATCGTAAGGGGGTTTCTCTAGCTAAAGGCCGTCAAGAACGACAACTATTCAGATAAAAGGGCATTTCTCGGGCAAAAACTTACTGAAAATCTTTTAAAAAGCGGGCAAAGATGGTTTCTCTTGGCCTAAAAATAGAGGAAAACGACCAAAAATGTAGTAAAATTGAGGTTTCTTGGCAAAAAAACGAGTAAAATTTAGTGCGGGGTTTTCTTGGCCAAAAACTTAGTAAAATTACCAAAAATCAGAGTAAAAGATGTTTCTCAGTTACATTTTTTTTTCTAAATGCCAAATCTTTGTCTACAACTCGCCTACACACGTTTTTCCGAACCACAAATTTTACAAAAAAATTTTTTTTTCTAGATTATTACTTTGAATAATTTTTTTTCAAGTTTTTTTTGTTATCTGAAGTTCTTTATTTCATCAGAAAATAGTAGGGCAGTAAATAGCTTTCTTAGAAATGCTATAAATTTAAAAAATTCACCTGTCAATGTCACATATCTGCTGTCTAGATCTAAACCATAAATAATATTCTGTCTAACGAAAATTTCAGTTATAAAAACAGTTGACAAATCAAGGTTAAAATAAGGGATTAGTACATTTCTTATATTTTATTTAAAAGAGATTTAACCAATGAGCAAGAGGCCTTCTTCCTATTGGTTAATCTATTCTTTTACTTGTAGCTTTTGGCTGTCACAAGGGGGAAGAAGGGTTGGACCCAGTTGGGGGGCTCTCGCCATATTGCCATGGCGCCCTTTACGGAGCAAAACTACAGCCTTCCTAATTAACCCACGGATTTTGTACAAGAAAATTATTTGGGTTTTAACTTCCTACATCAACATTTTAAGTCCTTTTATAAATTTTGAGCATAATTCAACATAAAGCGTTTCGGCATAAACGACTTTTTCTATAAATGCAAGTCGACATAAAAAAGTGCAAGTCACCATAACGCTTCTCTCATAAAAGACTCTCTTTAAATTGTTTCGCCATAACACTGTTTCTATCGTTTGGTCATAATACATCTCACCATAAACTAGGGACAGTCAAAGAGCAAGCCTACTTTCGCCGTTTAAAACGCGATTATGGCGAAAGGACAAAAACCTTAAAACTTGACAGTTCACCATAATGCAATTCAACATAAAGCATCTTACCATAAACTAGGAAAAGCAAGCAGGCAGCCAATGGGATCAGCTCGTTTTATGACACAAGGGGGTTAATTTTTTCCACTCGCGAGGATGTACATTATGGTGAACTGTCGACTCAAGAAAGGCCCGATGTTTCAATTTTCGGCCGTTTCCCTTTGTCTTTACTCTTTCTGCCGAAAAACACTTCAAAAAATTAGTCCGCCACGTGTTTAAAAGGAAAATTCGATGAAATTTCGGTAAAAATTCGACATCCTAGCGAGTGGAAAAAAAACCCTAACCCTCTTGTGTCAGAAAACGAGCTGATCCCATTGGATGACTGCTTGCTTTTCCTAGTGTATGGTGAGATGCTTTATGTTGAATTGCATCATGGTGAACTGTCTATAAGGTTTTATCGTTTAGCCATAATCGCGTTTAGGCTTGCTCTTTCGCTGTCCCTAGTTTATGGTGAGATGTATTATGCCCAAACGAGAGAAACAGTTTTATGGCGTAACAAGTTTAAAGAGATGTTGAGAAGCGTTATGGTTGCACTTTTTTATGTCAACTTGTATTTATTGAAAAAGTCGTTTATGGCGCTTTATGTTGAAATGCATTATGCTCAAAATTTTTGAGCTTTGAGGGCTTTATGTTCAATTGCATTTGGTGAACTACAAATTTTTTTATGTCGAAATGTCCGCCTATTTAATTTGCCATGAGCTATGGGTTTGTTAGATAACAATAAGCGAAGATTGAAGAATTTGACGTTATTTGGAATGTAATTTAGGAGGCAGGGAGTCATTAGCTGAATTAGATCCCATATGTCATGGCGTATTCAAAGGAATCAAAGGGATGAAGGGAGGGTGATGTTTAATAAACAATTTACCTTCGTAGACGTCGATATTCAAGGCTCGTTAAACTGTAAAGGGAGTGAGGAAGAGGTGAATGTGAAGATTGACGTTTATAAGAGGCTGAAAGCCTCAATAGGATAGGGACTAATAACATCCGCAAAACTTAGATACACTTCATTGCCTTAAGCGATATTTTATGAACTCATCAAACTTGGCGATTACTCCTCGACGGGTATTTCATTAGATACATAAAAAAGTTTTCGCCTCACCGGGAAAATCACTCTGAGGGGTAGATTAATTAGAGTTTAATCACTGGGGAAAAATCTCGTGGTATTCAAGTGCGGGAACCAGTTGGAAAGGACGGTCCGAGGCCTTGTTTATTCATAAGGACTTTGGAATCTACCGAAGATTAATTAAATCCCCATTAATTAATTGACTCCACGTGGGTTTTTCAGAAAGCCGGCTATTAAGGACAGAAGTTTACAAATTTTAAAACCTGAATCTAGACGGCCATTACCATAGATTAAAATAGGAGATTAGGACAAAAAATACGTTAGGGCCAAAAATAACTAAGGAAAACTACTAAAAATCGGTACAGAGGGTTTCTGTGGAGCAAAATCGAAGGAAATCTGGTAAAATTTGGGGCTTCTAGGCCTGATAAAGAGATAATCCTTCAAAATAAGCAAAAAGGTGGCTTTTTAGGCTAAAGCCCTGACGAAAATGCCAGAAAATATTTTTTTTTTGAAAATGTTGGCCGAGAAATCGATTATCTCACTTCTGATATCGGTTATCGCACCTCCGATATCGGTTATGCCTACTTCTGATGTTGGTTATCCCACTTCTGATGTCAGTTATCCCACTTCTGATATCGGTTATCGTTCAAAAAAAGCAAAAAGATGGCCTTTTAGGCTAAAGCCCTGACGAAATGCCAGAAAATCTCTAAAATTGCATATGCTCAAAATTTTTGGACTATTGAGAGCTTTATGTTCAATTGAGGCGCCCCGGGTACGAAGGGCGAACTCGACAAAACGTAGTTTCGAGATATTCGCATTTTAAAGCTTCGGTTTTTACGTTTTAAAGGGGAAAAAATGGCGAACTCAACATAAAATTATATGGGTGTATTCACCAAGAGGTCTAGAATCTGAAAATGAAAAAAAAACTGGAGGACCCTTCCCCAAAAACCCGACGTCGAGGGTATCACAATAACTTCTTTAAGGAAGTTAAATAAATTTGTCCGATGTCGAGTTCGCCCTTCGTACCCGGAGCGCCTCAATTGCATTATGGTGAACTACAGATTGTTTATGTCGAAATGCAGATTTTTTATATTCAACTAGACAAGGAGGGTAAAACAATAATCTTTATGGAAGTTAAAAAGGTTTCGTTTGAACAATTTAATATCTGACAAAATAAATAAAGTATATCTACTGTGAATCTCATCCTTCATAGGGTTGACTTTTAGGGTAAATATTTGAAGGGGAGAAAAAAAACGGAGTTTATTTTGTTGCCATGTCAGATTAAGGTTGATTAAAATGTAGCGGCCACCGAGGAGATAATGAGGATCGCACGTGTCGCCATTTCAGATTCTCGGGATAGTTTTCGAAGGTAAAAAGACTGACACCTGATCCGTCGGGGTGGGACAAATTGAGACATCGAACGCGCGTGGGATGAGTGTGGGCTTGTAAAAGTTGTAATTTAATATAATAAGGGCCTCATAGTGCGTTTCTTGTGACCCGGGTTTGGCATTAACTTCGTGATTTACACTCCGCCTTTTTTTAACTTTCTGGTCATCCATCCAGAGAATTTTTTCATAAGTCGATATCCCGTCGAGAATAACAGGAGTTGTCCGCTCGCAGGGGGGCACTTTGACCGTTGGAATTTCGCTTTGAAAAACGCGTTTAAAGGTTGATACAAGTTTTAAAAATTTTTTACCCTTTTTTCTCTCTCTCTCTGAACAAATTAACTTTCTATTTACCCTCCTCGGAGACGGACAATTGTGGCGAACGTGAGCAAACACTTAAGTTGTGTCACCTAACTTAAGTACCCGGTTTTTCAGTTTAAAGAACCGTTAACCTTTTACAGTAAAAGAGTCGCTCTTTTCTTTTGAATCGTAATCGTTTTCTCTACACAACTTCATTCGCCAAAAAAGGCTCTAATACATTTTTTTTCTAATCTATTCATAGAAAACTTATCACCGGAAAGGGTGAATAAAATGCTAATTTTTCTAAACGTTTTTATCAATGGCTTGTAACATTATGGTTATTTCCACCACTATTTTCGTTAGTTTTCTATCGTTTTTAGAGCAAAAAAACCCTCTTTTTTGTCCATAATCCCATTTATGCAATATTGGAACGTGTCGACATAATGCATAAAATAGCAGAAATCGCGAGTTACCGTTCACCATAAAAAATGTGCAACTCAACATAAAGAAAATAGTCGAAAACGTTCACCATGATGCATTGAACATAATACATCTTAAAGAAGAGATTTAACACTTGTCGTTTCGACATAAAATTTGTCGTTTCAACATAACGCAGTTGAACATAAAGGTAACTTTCATTTTAAAGACTTCTCGTTTCGCCATAAAACTGTTTCTGTCGTTTGGTCATAATACATCTCACCATAAACTAGGGACAGCGAAAGAGCACGCTTTTCGCCGTTTAAAACGCGATTTTGGCGAAACGACAAAAACCATAAAAATTGACAGTTCACCATAATGCAATTCGCACATCCTCGCGAGAGAAAAAAATTCCCCTTGAGTCATAAAACGAGCTGATCCCATTGGCTGCCTTTTTTTTAGTTTATGGTGAGATGCTTTATGTTCAATTGCATTATGTAATCTGTCACGTTTTAAGGTTTTTGTCGTTTTCGCATAATCTCATTTTAAATGGCGAAAGTAGCTTGCTCTTTGGTCCCTAGTTTATGGTGAGATGTATTATGCCCAAACGACAGAAACAGTTTTATGGCGAAACGACAAGCTTAAAGAGAGGCTTTTATGTTGAGAAGCGTTATGGTGTCTTGCACTTTTTTATGTCGAATGCATTTATTGAAAAATTCGTTTATGGCGAATCGCTTATGTTGAAATGCATTATGCTCAAAATTTTTGAAACTTTTCAGAGCTTTGTTCAAATGCCGAAATTATGGTGAACTACAGATTTTTAGTCGAAATGCAGATTTTTTTTATCAAGTGTCTTAGCGTGAAATGCGTTATGTTGAACGGTGTTCTCGTTGAAGGCACCATTTTTACAGGATTTTCGGTCAATTTTCTATATCATGGCCTGCAGAACCTCTTTTATCCCATCTCTTTTTTTTAAACGTTTTTAGTCCCTAAAACCTCATTTTCTCGGTTTTCTGAGGAAAATTAGTGGACTTTACGACTTTGGTTTTTTTCTTTTTTAGATGGGAAAAGACATTTTGAAGACGTAATAGGTCATTTCCCGTCCTAGGTGCGTAAAAAAACGATTTTTATCAATCTATCCGACAATAAAATGCTCAATTTAGAATCTTCTGGAGTGACAGGCCGTTGGAAACTAACGATTAGAGTTACGAAATCCGGACTAAATTTATTTTTATGTAGTTTGAAAAGAAATTTAACACTTTTCGGTGGACTGTGAAAGTAGGCGTGTTTTAATAATAAATCAGTCATTGTCAATTGTGTTTCTCAGCCAATTACAGTGAAATTTATTCAAATAGTCCATCTCGTAAAATACGAAGACGAAACCGATATAAAATAAAAGGTCCCCGGTGCGGTAGGGTGGGCGGGTTGGAGGCTGTAAAAATTGCGGAGTGAGTCATTAAGAGTCGTACGTCTCGGGGCCGACGGTTTCTTGTTTGTTTCGACGTGGGCGACGATGCCGGGGCCTCACCGGGAAAACACATGTTTTCCTTTCCTCCGCCTTTTTCCTCGTTTCTTTCGTTTAAAGGACGTTTACGAGTCGGACACGTGTTCCGGACGGGTACTCGCCGAAAAATCGACTTTTTTCCGTCTTTGAGTCGATATGATTGAGACTGACAGGTGGCGAGGGACTTTTTTTCTTCTTCTTTTTCTCCCTTTTACCTTTTCTCTTTTCTTCCTCGACACGGGTTTATGCACAAGTCGACAGCGCCTTTTACAACGGAGGGGAATTATTCAAACCCCTCCCTTCTCACCGAGTCTTAACCGGTATTCAAATAAATTTTAATCCTCAACAGGTAATTCAATAGCGTCCATTTTATTTGTGAGAATTAACATGTTAGAACGTGCAGGCGTAAAATAAGGTCGCTTTTAAACCTTGATGTGTAATGGACCATTTCCTACCCCCCGTCGAGGTCTACACCGCTAAAGACATCACGGCCGAAAGTAGCATAAAGTTTCAAATTTTTATAAGTTTTCAAGATAAGAAAGGAGGTAGCGATCCTTCTGCATCTGGAAGAAAGGCCAAACGGAAGAAATTAATTCTTTTGTCTTTTACATTACCTATTCATACCAAAAAATCAAGAGCAACGGCCGAAAAAACTGAGGAAAACAGAGTTTTCGGATTGCGTAACTTGGAGAACGGAGAAAGGGGTTTCTTGGTTACCAGATTAAGGAAATTGACCAAAAATTCTTGAAAATGTGATTTTTAGCAGAGAAATTGAGGGAATATTTTGCCTAAAAAATCAATGAAAACGCTAAAAGCCAGCAAAAAGGCGATTTCTTGGCTAAAAGGTAAAGAAAATTGACTCAAAATTCGTTAAAAATGTGATTTTTGACAGATAAAGCTTTTAAAAGGGAATTTTGGCCAAAAAATCAATGAAAATGCTGAAAAGCCAGTGAAAAGGTGATTTCTTGACGTAAAGCTAGGAAAAATTTGAAGTCTTATCCCAGCCAGAACGCCTGGAGCAGGGGTGAACAGCCCAAATTTCTCCCTACTATCAAATTAATGCCCTGAAGAGTTCCCAAAAAAACTGCTACGGACGGCCGGCACTATAGACAACCTCATTTATCAATTTGCCTACCAACTAATGCTGCTTCTTTACAGTTGCCAGGAGTCGACAGGAGAAAAAAAGGTTGGCTTTTGGATAAAAAAAAACGCCCAAAATCTGACTAAAATTTGAGAAAAAACGTCTACCTAAAAGACAGTAAACAGCCAAAGAGAGATTTTTTAAAATTTAAACCGAGAAAATTAGGAAGAAAAAAAAAGTACTTGTTGAAGAGGTTCCAACGAAAACTTCCTTAAAGAGAAGTAAAAATATAGGAGGGGGAAGTATATGGGAGGGGGAGTATAACGGAGGGGAAGTATAACGGAGGGGAAGTATAACGGATGGGAAGTTTAACGGATGGAAAGTATAACGGATGGGAAGTATAACGGAGGGGGAAGTTTTTTCAAAAAATTTTATAAGTTTCTGTTTTTGGAAAAATTTTCTGAGTTTTCTTTAATAAATTGCCTTTTTTTCCGAGAAATTTTTAAGTTCTTTTTTTTTCGAAATTTTTTTTAAGTATCAAGGTAGAAAAAGTGGGATTTTTGCCCAAGAGAGGTCCCTCTCGTTAGGCGTGGAAGTATGGATTTATCCCTTCTATAATGATAATTAATGTAAAAAAATGCCAATTTTTTATACACCAAAATTCTTAAAAAATATACGGAGTAATTGGTGAAACTTTAGTGAAAATCGGTTGAAAACTGTGGCCGTAAAGTGCTAAAAAGTATGAACAAATGCTACGGACGGCCGTCCGGAACCACAGACAAAGTTGAGATCGGTAAAGATCCATATTCGAATTGATCCTTCGGGGTCTGGAAGACCCTTCTCTAAAAACCCGACGTGGAGAGTATCATAACTTAACTTCTTTAAGGAAGTAAAAAAAGTAGAAAAAAATTAGGCTCCCTGTGGGACTGGAACCTACGACCTTTGAGTTTCTAACATAAGGTACTACTAAGCTATTTTTGTCCACAAGTTTGAGATATCCAAAAAACCGGTAAAAAGAATGTTGCTATTAAAATATTGCAAAATAATTGCGTCTCCGTTTTTCCGACGAAACTTTCCACGAGAAGAGACGGGAAAGGGCGAAAGCGACCGAACGCCCCCCTTTCCTCTTATCAAACCTGGAACGGCGGGAATGGAGGTGAACACTCGAAAACGATTCAGTATTCACCCGAACGTTCCGAAGGACCCTACCGCGTTCTTTTTTTTTCGTCGTCTTTTTTTTTAAGAGAACCGCGTCTTTTTTTATTCCCCCTTCCCGCTTTTTTTATCCGCTCCCGGTGTTTATTTTGTTATGTTTCGTTTTATTGACTAATTTTGTTCAGTGAATAATAAATGATCGGATTAACACGTCAGGTATAAAATTTTTTTAATTATTACACGTAGGTTGGCAGCCCTGTAAAATGACAACTGTGACAAGTTGTCCATTTTTTTCAGGACAAGTTCAAACTTGCTTAAGTTGGTAGAAACCTGTAGATAGCTCTGATAATTTGAGAAGTTCTTGAAGTATGGAGATTCAATGACATTGAGTGGACGATCATATTCCCTTTGAATATCACACCATTTGCTATTCGGGGGAACCCCTTTAACTTAATTTTCTGCCTTTTCTCATTCTTAAAGCCTTAAGATCAAATTTAGGCATTTTTCCTCGGGTTTTAGGCCAAGAAAATATTTTATTAACCGGAATTTTGGGGTTCACCTCAGTTTTTGACGGAGAAACCACAGTTTTTCCTGATTCAACGTGATTTTATCGGTGTTAAGGCCTAGAATCCCCTTTCATCAGATTTTTGGCATTTCCAACCGATTTTGGCCGACTTTTTTGGTTTTTGAACTGAAAAACCCCTTTTTACGAAGTTTCTTGGCCGGAAGACCGAGGAAAACCGAAAAATACGTCCAAAGGGAGGTTTCTAGGCGAAAAAACTGAGGAAAACCCCAGAGAAATTTGTGGAAGGGGGCCTTTTGATTCAAAAACTCCTGAAAATCCGTAAAAAGCGGTTTTTTCGTCTTTAGAGGGAGGGAAATGACTGAAAATCGGGAGTAAAGAGCGTTTCTTTCGAAAAGATGGAGTAAAAGCTTTTCTTCACCGAATGATCACCAACTCCATGTTAAATAGAATTTATTAGTGAAGGGAGTGGGGATGAAAGGGACCTCTGGTGAAAATAGGAAAATACCAACAAAAGACTGTTTAATATAAAAGTTGTTGGAAAATATAGAACTTTTGATAATACGTGGATATTTTCATCTCAATGGACGACTAAAAAAGGGTTAATAAACAGAAAAAGTTAGGAAGGGTCCATTTTGTTCAGTTTTGATAGTTTCTTTTCAAAACAATCCACTATTTCTCAAGACAAGCAAAATGGTAGAAAAGGTAAAAAAAATAAGAAAAAAGTTGAAATAAACTTACATTTTGAAGAGCGGATGGCAAAATCCTGAAATCAGAACCGAATCGAACTAGTGTTCGGCGAGAAGAGGACCTTTGAAGAAACCACTGCCTTCTCAATCATTGTGCTCCATAAAATCCAAAAAAATCTTCCTAAAACATCCAATTTTACGTATACATATTTGTAAAATAAAAAGTAAAATGCTCATTTTATTTCAAGTTCATTAAGGAAATTATTATGTTTTTTTTTGCATAAAATGAAAATTAATGTAAAGAAAAAAAGGGGGGGGGGGGGATCACAAAGCTCTTGCACGATCAAGTTTATTCCTGTCCTTTTCCTTTGAGAGCTGCGGCAGGGGACTTCTTTTCTTCAAAATCTACCTTTTTTTTTCTATTCAATTGGTGAGCTTTAATAATAATTATAAATAATAATCGCTTTAATTAGTTAAACAGTGAGATGAAATAATGAAATTAGTTTAATTGAAAATGCTTCTTCGAATCTGAAATGTATTGTTTTGTCCAGACCCTTCTAGACTCTTCCTCCTTCCTCTTCTTTTTTCATAGATTTTTTAACAATATCAATATGAATTAATCTTTCGGAGAAGTAGTTATTTGTGTAAAAATGCTGAGGTATTTGAGTTTAGGATTTCTCTGAATTTCAATAAAGATAAATTGTGACATCCGCCATATTCAGTTGTTAGGCCTGCTTATTACGGAACATTTCAAGGGCATTTTTACAAGATTTTCACACTTCTTTAGGAGCTAGCTTGAAAATACCGAAATCTTTTATTTTTGTTGGAAATTTTTAAAAATGGCGGAGATCGTCCGTCTAGTTTTTTCCGCCGACCGATAAAGGGCGCCCCACGCCAATAAAAGTACATGTTTGAAGAGCTTCCAACGAAAACTTCCTCAAAGAGAAGTAAAAATATTGGAGGGGGAAGTATAACGGAGGGAGAAGTATAACAGAGGGGGAAGTATAAAGAGGGAAGTATAACAGAGGGGAAGTATAAAGGAGGGAAAGTATAACAGAGGGGGAAGTATAAAGGAGGGAAAGTATAACAGAGGGGGAAGTATAAAGAGGGAAGTATAAAGAGGGAAGTATAACAGAGGGGGAAGTATAAAGAGGGGGAAGTATAAAGGAGGAGAGTATAACAGAGGGGAAGTATAAAGGAGGAAACTATAACAGAGGGGGAAGTATAAAAGAGGGAAGGTATAACAGAGGGGAATATAAAAGAGGGAAAGTATAACAGAGGGGGAGTATAAAGGAGGGGAAGAATAACGAAAATCATTAACCTAAAAGGTACCTCGTGGGGAAAAGAAAGTTACTGTATTACTCTTCGTGAATGTTTTTTTTTGGGAAAGCTTCTCCAGGCCCCGTAGAGGAAAAGCTTGCTGTCAATTAAAACTTTTAAAGGATTTTTCGGCTAAATTTTATTTTTGTGCTAAAATCATTCATAAAAAGTTAAATTTTCTTGTAAAATTATATTAATTTTGAAGGAGGCGAAGTTAAAGTGATACATAACGTGAAGACATTTGAGCCCCCCTTCCCGGTATTCCCTCGCCCCGAAAATGACGCCTCTTCCCGCCCCTCCGGGCCATCAAGAACCCGCCCTTAAGTTATTCCCGTCATGTTTTAGGTGAGGAAACCTTAACGTATCCAAAACTCCCCAAAGTTACAACTCTATTTAATAAATTATTTAATTTAGAAACATTTTTTTTACCCTCCCTCGGGCGCTCGAAAACCGCAGGACATTCGATCATAATTAGCCTGGGAAATGAATAGGCTCCTGACGGCAGTTCAGCAATACTAATGATCATTTCGCTATTGATTCCTCCACCATATATACACCAGGGACCTCCCATCATTGATATTATAATATTGCCCCTGCAAATTTACAATAGGGAACCAATTTAACGGAGTTTAAATTAAACCTAGTTTTGTTCTATAACCTCCGAAATGAACTTTAGATTGTAAACTCATAAATAAATTTATATTCTGCCATTTTACGACGTGATTGCCCATTTTTGGCGAACAACTCGCCATAACTTCCTTTTTCCTTCCAAAAGTTTAATTAAAATACCGAAACTCAACAATTCACGACAGACCTGATAAAGCTACGAGTTAAGGGTCCGTTATACTGTTTATACGGCGCTTTTTCTTTGAAGTTTTGCTTCAATTTTGCGAGAAAACTGTTGGCTAAAAATTTTTTTTTAACTTTGCTGCAATATAGGAAAAACAACGATGTTTTCTCGCAAAATAGCAAAACTTCAAAGAAAAAACGCTATTTTTTTAAAAAAGAGGCAATTTTAATGAAATTTATTTATTTAAAAAAATGGGGTAAAAATCGTTTGAGAAATTTAATATTTTAAAGAATGAAGAAAAAAAGGATAACGGTGGAAACTTTATATTCAACAGCTTCACTCGGATTTCGTGAAAAAGAAGTCGAAATACGATCTCCGAAGGATTCCTATTGAAAAACAAGTTTTAATTTTTTTTTCTTTAACAAGACGTCTTTTACTTGATCATTATTGAAATTTTTCAAGATAACTTTTATTAATATTGGTTAAATTAATATTTAACCACGAGTTTGCCTCAAAACTCCATAATTTTGGACATAATTCCTACCTTTCGAGGGGAAAACCTCTTCTTTCATACCGGAGTTAGCAAGTGCAAAATTTTTTGGCCTATAACCCTTTTTTTTTTCTTAAAGTTGAGGCAGTTTTTCTTCGCTTTTTTGGCCGAGAGATTCCTATTTTAAATAAATTTTGTGTATACCTCGCATTTACGGCTAAAACGTCTTTTTTCCAAATTTTGTTGACTTAGGGCCTAAAATACTGGAATTTTGTGTTTTCTTTGTATTTTTGTACAAGAAACCCCAAATTTAACAGGCATTCGGGATGTTTTCCCTTTTCAAACATAAAACTCCTGATTTTCTGGCGTATTCCCTGCACTTTTTGGGGAAAAAAATATCTTTTTATCAACATTAGAGTTTTCACTGGCATTTTCGGCCGATGTAACCGTTTATCTAAATTTTGGGAAGTTTTCGTCGGTTTTAATCAAATAAATTTCTATTTACTGGAATCTGGTCGTTTTCCTCGCACTTGGGCCCCCCAAAAATACATTTCAATCAAAATTTTGGGTTTTTTCTTCGTTTTTTTTGGTCAAAAATCCTCTTTTCTACTGAAGTTCTGGTGTTCGGGCCTAAAACACTCTTTTAAATTGAGTTTTGCGTTATCCTCCGTTATACTTCTTCCCCTCCGTTATACTTCCCCCTCCGTTACACTTCCCCTCTTTTGTTCCCCCTCCGTTATACTTCCCCTCCCTTTTACTTCCCCTCCGTTATACTTCACCTCCTTTATACTTCCCCCTCCTATATTTTTACTTCTCTTTAAGGAAGTTTTCGTTGGAACCTCTTCAAACAAGTTACTCAATTGAGTTTTGCGTTTTTATCTTTTCTGTCTAGAAATCCTTATTTTACCGCCTTTTAGCACGTTTTCCTGGCTTTTTCGGCCGCCAAATTTTGGGCATCATTGCTTTTTCTGCTGGAAAAAATTCTTTTCACCGAAATGGAAGTTTTTACTCAATTTTTTGGCCAAGTTTGGGAGATTTTAGGCGTTTTTTTCACTTATTCTCCCGAAAACCAGGATGTTTTGATGTTTACTACAATTTTTCAGCAGAAAAAAAATTAGGGTCTTTTGTTTCTAATACACTTTGTTCCTTCTGGCTCTACCCTACTACCATCAGACCTTAACTATTAGAGAAAGTCTTAAGGATCTAGTTTAGGCTGTAGAAATGATGTTTTACTATATTAGGCCCTGAACCAATTAAACCGCTGCCAGAATCCAGACTAAAGTAACAATATTAGTTATTCCAGACGGTTTTTTTAAATAGCTCCCTGGATTCCTCTTTTTTTTAGGTCTGTGGCGGAAGGGAGGAAAATTCATTGGAAAGCAATTGACCCGTAAAGTCTGGAACTGGCCCGGCGAACCTCCCCCACTAATCCCCCTCCTCGCTACTGGGTCCGCATGAAAACTTAATCGAAAACCTCGTAGGGACTTCGCGAAGGGTTGAAATTTCACCTTTTGTTTGCCTGGGATCAGGGCTCTTCTGTTTACCCCGTCCAACTCAAATACCCTCCCTACCTCCAGCCATTCTCTCTCACTATAGAAACGTTTTCCGCTATGGAAAAACCCGGAATTATTGCGAACGTCCGTAGAAATCTTTATTAAACGAGGGAGATATTGCAATTTTTTTTTAATTTCAACACATCAGTGGCCGCAGTTTTTCCTCTCCAAAATTCAGAATCCAAGGTTCAAAGGTTGTTCTAAACGTCAAGGCAATACGGCAAAAGCCGCCGCCTGGGCTTATCCTTAAAATTTTTTTTGGGAGAACACCGTTCTATATAACGCATTTCATCCTAAAGCAGTTGAACATAAAAAATCTGTAGTTAACCATAACGCGTTTCGGTATAATGCAATTGAAATAAAGCTCTCAAAAGTTCAATTTTGAGCATAATGCATATAACATAAAGCGTTTCGACATAAACGACTTTTTCAATGAATGCAAGTCGTCATAAAAAATACCATAACGCTTCTCACCATAAAAGCCTCTCTTTAAACTTGTTGTTTCGCCAAAAAACTGGTTCTGTCGTTTGGGCATAATAAACTAGGGCGTCCCTAGTTTATGGTGAGATGTATTATGCCTAAACGACAGAAACAGTTTTATGGCGAAACGACAAGTTCTTTAAAATGAAAGTTTCCTTTATGTTGAAAGACAAATTTTATGTCGAAACGACAAGTGTTAAATCTCTTCTAGGTGAGATTATTATGTTTAAATGCATTATGGTGAAAGTTTTCGACTATTTTCTTTATCGAGTTGCTGTATGGTGAACGGTAACTCGCGATTTCTGCTATTTTATGGTCAAATGCATTTTGTCGACACGTATGCACTCATTTTTTTTAACGTTTAATCTTTTTTTTCAGGTCTCGGAAAAAATGAAACAGTGAGAGATGGCATTCGTCCTCCTCATCTCTTCCCTTCTGGCAGTCCAATCCACAAGCGTCCAAGGTGAGTCTTTAAAATTTTAATCGAAAAATTCCAAGAGGCGGGGGAGAGTCTAATTTTTAATTTTATCAATGATGAATTCGCTCATAACCGGTTGACTAAATACCGAATTTATATTTCCATCATCTCAGTACTTTCTCCGCCCGGAGCTCTCCGGAATTAACATAAAGAAAACTTATAATTTAATTTGTTCTAAAACGCCACTTCAATCGAGAACGTTTTAAAAGAAGAGTTTAAAAGAGAGATTACCCGTTTTATGTTTACATTGCGTGGTGGAAGGGGGGAAGGCTCTCGAGAAAAAGGTTCTCCGATGACAGTTAAGCTCTTTGTTTTGTCACCGAGAATGTTTTATGGCCTGATTATACTCTTCTGAATGACAACCGTGCTTACTCAAGTATAAAAAACGAGCCAACGATATAAAAATCATGCGAATTATTGCCTAAGTGGGAGGCCTATCCATGCGTAGTCCTCAAATCTAGTTAGCTTTTGGAAAATTCGACCAGGATTTCTGATCTCAAGAGCCCAAATAATAAAACCTTCCAAACCACATTTTTGATAGTATAAAACTACTAAGGAATGTTTATTTTTCAAAAAGTAGCCAAAACCCCTCTTTTTTTTTTTTTTGCCCAGAAGATCGACAGCGCAGGGATTATGTAAAACATGATTTTATGGCCATATAAACATAGTAGACGTCCAGTAAAGGTTTTTCTTAGCTAAAATCTGAGAAAATTCTTAAATTTGCTTTAAAGGGGTCTCTGTTTGCTGGAAGGTTGAGAAAAACTGCTTTAAATAGTATTTGTCCAAAAAAAATGGAGAAATATTTTGTTTTAAAAAACCTGGAAAACGTCAGGTTTTTTTGTGCCCACAAACAATTTTATGGGCCAAGATCCGTCCAAGCCATTTTTCCTCACTTTTCGGATTTAAACTTCCTTAAAGAAGTTATTGTGATACCCTCCACGTGGATTTTTGGGGAAGGGTCTTCCAGACCCGGAGGGTCAATTCGAATCTTAACCGATCTCAACTTTGTCTGTGGTGCCGGCGGCCGTCCGTCCGTAGCATTTTTTCCGGAATACTTTACGGCCACAGTTTTCAACCGATTTTCACCAAATTATCACACAAATTTCTTTAGCCGTGAAGAAGAATTGTGAAGGGCGATTTTGAATTTCGAAAAAAATGGCGGAGATATGTCTGCTTGAAATTTTAAAAAATTCGCTGCGGCCGAACTGTTGGTCCGATTTTCACCAAATTTTCACAACTTACTCCTTATATTTTTTAAAAATTTTTGGTGTAAAAAAATTACCACTTTTTAATAATTATTTTCTTTTTTTTAGTAGGGAGAAAATTTTTACTTCTACCCATTACGAGAGGCACATCCGTAGGCCCAAGAGCCCATTATTTCTACCTTGACACTTAAAAAATTTTCGAAAAAAAAAAGAACTTAAAACATTTTTCAAAAAACCAAAAAAACCCGCTAATTTAAAAAAGAAAACCGGAAAATTTTTCAATAAAAAATTATCTTATTAAAATTAGCTTCTTATCCGCAACATTTTTCCCGACAATATCGATTTTTTTCCGGGTCGTTTTCCTCTTTTTTTGGCCAAGATATCCCCTTTTAACGGATTTTATGGCGTTTCCTTTTTTTGCCCAAGATATCCTCTTTTAACAGATTTTATGGCGTTTTCCTCTTTTTTGGCCAAGACATCACGTTTTAACAGATTTTATGGCGATTTCCTCTTTTTTTTTTTTTTTTTTGGCCAAGATATCCGCTTAGTATAACAGATTTTATGGCATTTTCCTCTTTTTTGGCCAAGGCCCTTTTAACCGATTTTATGGCGTTTTCCTCTTTTTTGGCCAAGATATCCCCTTTTAACAGATTTTATGGCGTTTTCCTCTTTTTTGGCCAGATCCCCTTTCAACAGATTTTATGCGTTTCCTCTTTTTTGTATCCCCTTTTACCAGTTTTTATGGCGTTTTCCTCTTTTTTGTAACCCCTTCTACCAGATTTTATGGCGTTTTCCTCTTTTTTTGGCCAAGATCCCCTTTCAACAGATTTTATGGCGTTTTCCTCTTTTTGTAACCACTTTTACCAGTTTTTATGGCGTTTTCCTCTTTTTTTTGGCCAAGATATCCCCTTTTAATAGATTTTATGGCGTTTTCCTCTTTTTGTATCCCTTTTACCAGTTTTTATGGCGTTTTCCTCTTTTTTGTAACCCCTTCTACAGATTTTATGGCGTTTTCCTCTTTTTTTGGCCAAGATATCCCTTTTAACACATTTTTGGCGTTTTCCTCTTTTTGGCCAAGATATCACCTTTAATAGATTTTATGGCGTTTTCCTATTTTTTTTTTTTTTGGCTAAGATATCCACTTTTACAGATTTTATGGCGTTTTTCTCGAATTCTTGGCCCAGAAACCGAAATTTTGATCTTTTTACCGCAATTTTTTGCGCGAGAGGGACCGTTTTATCACGATTCTAAGCAGATTCTTCAGTTTTCCGGCCAAAAAACCCCTTTTACCGTCGTTTATCGACCACTTTTCACCAAAACGGGCATTATTTTTCCACGAGAACTCTTTTTGTTTTTCTTCCGGCATTGAACGAAAAAATCGATATTTTAATGTAGAGTAAAAGACACGTTTTATCCGATAATGTGTCTTTTCTCACCTTTTTTCTTCTCCCCCATCTTCCCATTTACTTACTTTTCTTTTTATATTTTTCCCACGTTTCCGAAAGAACCATTACGGTCTAAAGTCCTCGCCTTAAACTAAATACAATTCCAAAACTTCGCGCACACCTCCACGCTAACTTTTAAATTCAATTCTTACTTTGTCTCCAGCACACCTTTGGGGGTAAAGGTTCGGGAAATAAAGAGAAATTTTTTTCCCCTGAATAGATTTTAAAATGGACACAAATGTTGGACTAAAAGTGATACCCTGGGGGACACCGCGTAAAAAATAGTCACTTTTTTCATAATTCATCCTTTATGAAAAATAATATTTTTTCCCGTTGATGTTTCCATTAAATCCGAAGGCTTTATGGTTTAAGTCCTTTCCGGAAAATGAGGTGCATCCATCACGCGTCAGTCCTGTTTAAGGGGAGGTTGAATTTGAGTAAAGTCTAATCCGGAACTCCCGGTTTTAACGAGACTTGATTAGGGCTTGATTAATTACTCCAAGTGACGCCTCTATTAACCTCGAATTCCCTAATTTTTCTTCCCGCTTTTTTCCGCTCCAAAAACAAAAGTACGGGAATATTCTGAGCCCTGATGATTTATGCGATGGTTTTTCTCAAGTAAAAGAAACAAGTTTTAAAGCACATGCATTCCCGAGGAAAAGAGAGGAAACGTTCCTGCTAAATATTTAAGGCCTAAGCGCAACTCCATATATCACCCAGAGTGTCGACAGGGGGCGTTTAGGAAAGTTAGCGTGGGCACAAAAAGGGGTTGACGTCCTATCAAAAAGTTTGCCACTTGAATAAAAATTATAACTTTGAGCCCAATCTATCACGCACAGCTGATCGGCTTTCGCCATATTGCCACAGCTGCCACACCAGGGTGGTCTTCATGAACCGTAACAATCCGAAGAATTTTCAAACTCAACAATAACGCATTATCATATTTATAACGAAAAAACCCTGATAAAAGGCTTAAAGGAAAAGGCGCTCGTTAAATACAGCGAAATCCTAAGCGGCGGACGGAAAAGGAATATAAACATTAATATTTAAAAATATACCCCCGACACTCTCCTCGAAATAATTGCGTGTCATCTTCAATTCAAAACCTTGAAGGAAAACGCTCCCGTTATAAAGATTAAAAATGTGAATTTTTAAAAATGGAGATTTCCGATTTCACTGAATTTTGGTTTTTTTTCTTGTCTCCTTGGCCGATGACCCTTCGTTCTTAGACTTGTTTATTTAATTTTGATTGCTATACGCAAATTGATTTTAATATCAAACATTAACCAATAATAGAGGAAGAAATGACGAGGCTTATTAAGCCGAAACGCGTCGTGGAGATACCCGTTATCACAGTCATTTCTTCCTCTATTATTGGTTAATTGTTTGACTTTGTTTTAGTCGGATTTTTAAAGGATTTTCGTTTTTTGCCTCATTAACTTCCTTAAAGAAGTTATTGTGATACCCTCCACTTCGGATTTTGGGGAGCAAATTCGAATATGGATCTACACCAATCTCAACTTTGTCTGTGATTCCGGCCGGCCGTAGCATTTTTTTCCGGAACACTTTACGGCCACAGTTTTCATCCGATTTTCACCTTTTCACACAAATTTCTTTAGCCGGTGAAAAGAAGGTAACGAGGGCGATTTTTGAATTTCGAAAAAATGGCGGAGATATTATGTCTGTTTGAAATTTTAAAAATTCGCTGCGGCCGAACCGTTGCGTTGGTCCGATTTTCACCAAATTTTCACCAATTATCCCTTATTTTTCCAGAATTTTTGGTGTAAAAAAATTGCCTCTTTTTTTATTATTTTTTTTAGTAGGGAGAAATTTCATACTCCTTCCCATTACGAGAGGCACATCCGTAAGCCAAAGAGCCCATTATTTCTACCTTGATACTTAAAAAATTTTCGAAAAAAAAGAACTTAGAAAATTTTTCAAAAAAAAAGAAGAAAAAAGCGCAAATTTAAAAAGAAACCCGAAAATTTTCGAAAAAAAAAAAAAAACTCGGAAAATTTTTCAAAACAAAAACTTAGAAAATTGTTCGAAAAAAAAACTCGGAAAATTTTTTGAAAAAAAAAAAAAACTTCCCTCTCCCTTATTCTTTCCCTCCCTTATACTATCCCCTCCTTTATACTTTCGCTCCGTTCGTTATACTTCCCCCTCCGTTATACTTCCCCTCCCATATACTTCCCTCTCCGTTGTACGTCCCCTACCGTTATATTCCCCTCCTATACATTTGTTACTTCTCTTTAAGGAAGTTTTCGTTGGAAGCTCTTCAAACCAGTACTTTTTCTTATCTCCTTGGCCGATGAACATCGTTTCTTAGCCTGCTCTTCTTGTTTTAGTCGTATTTTTAAAGCATTTTCGGGTTTTTCCTCATTTTTAAGTTTTTTTCCGCATTTTGTGCGTTTTCTACGGTTTTTGACCGAAAAAAAAAAAGCTAGATTTTTTAAAAGTTTTTCTACGGTTTTTACTGTTTTCTTCTTCTTGCCTCTTTCTTGAACATTTTGAGCAAAGATTTTTGTGACTTTTTGGAATTTTTTTTTGTCAGAAACCTTCTTTCTACGGATTTTAGCCCAAAAAACCATTTTTTGAGGGATTTTTGGAAGTTTTATTCAAGTTTTAGGTTGCAAATTGGTAGCAGATGTTAAGATGCTATTAATGAAATCGTGATTTTTTTTTTTTTTTTTGCGATCTGTACGCGTTTTTCTTTGTTAAAACCGCTGCCCTTTCACGCAATGATGTCGCTAATGATGGTCGGGAAAAACAGAGTTGTCACGTCCTCCGTTACAAAAGGATCGGGGCAGGAAGGGACGTGGTTGTTACGTGAAACGTCCCTCCCCACTCGCCAGGGGGAGTTAAAAGGCAAAATCAAACCGTGCTGACGCTACCCCGGCAATTAAAAAAAGCGTCCGCCAATTAGAGAGGCGAGAGAAACCTTCCTGTGAATTAAAAGTAGCTTTTTTTAAACAATTTTTTTGATATTCCTCCTTTTTTTTGGACGAAAAATCTCATTAGGTCACCTGAGTTACACTTGGACTTAAACTTCGCTAGCACCTTAGCTCGTGAGCGGTTAAGCGGGTTAGAAAGTCATCATCTGACTGATGTACCGGTCTCGTTAGACCCCTTTACAAATGCGATTTTCGAAATATTCCTTAAGCCTTTATAGTATAATAACCTAGAAATTGTACCTCACCTTTCATTTTAGAACTAGCCAAAAATGGAGTGTTTGGGTAAACGAAATATTCAAGCTAGAAGCTTGCGGTATACAAAGCACCTGAGGATCTGATAAAAAGCCTTTTATCCTACAAAAATCCTCGCCCCAGTTGCCAAAGATGGCACGGATTTTGCCCCAAAAGGTTTTGCAGATTGCCCCAATGCGCATCATGCCCTTGTTTGCGAAGGTTTCCCAGGCTGCCAACCCAACAGCTCAACCAGAGAAGTCCTTTAAATGGTCTATATCGATTGCCTTCTTTCATTTTTGTCAGGTCACCAATTTAGTCCCAAAAGTTTTGTTTCACATTGGCCTAAAGGCCACCTTGTTCGCTCTGACGTAAGGTTTCCCAGGCTGCCAACCCAACAGCTAACCAGAGAAGTCCTTTATGTTTAGTGTCCATTTCATTTTTTGTCAGGTCACCAATTTAAAAAGTTTGGTTTACAGTTGTCCCAAAGCATCACGCCACCTTGTTCGCTCTGACGTAAGGTTTCTCAGGCTGCCAACCCAACAGCTCAACCAGAGAGTCCTTTAAATGTTTATATCGATTGCCATTTCATTTTTGTCAGGTCACCAATTTAGTCCCAAAAGTTTTGCTTTCACATTGGCCAAAGGCATCACCCACCTTTTGCTCTGACGTAAGGTTTCCCAGGCTGCCAACCCAACAGCTCAACCTGAGATGTCCTTAAATGGTCTATATCATTTATTTTTGTCAGTCACCAATTGTCCCAAAAGTTTTGCTTTCACATTGACCTAAAGGCCACCTTGTTCGCTCTGATAAGGTTTCCCAGGCTGCCAACCCAACAGCTGAACCAGAGAAGTCCTTTAAATGTGTATCCTGCTTCATTTCATTTTTGTCAGGTCACCAATTTAGTCCCAAAAGTTTTGTTTAGCATCATGCCCACCCTTGTTCGCTCTGGCGGAAGGCTTCCCAGGCCGACCAACCCGACAGCTCAACCAGAGATATCCTATAAATGGTTTATATCGATTGCCTTCTTTTTTTGTCTGGTCATATTGTTACGGTCGTCTGCTTTTCGTAGGGTAAGAAAACGACAAGTTGGATTATAGAGGATTCCCTTACCTGTCCCAAGTGCCTGTTTATGTTTTTCCCCCCTTTTCTTTTTTTCCCACTAGTGTTTTCCTCCGTTTTTACTCGTCTCCCATAGAAAGTTGAAGCATCCAGGCGTATATACCTCCCCCACTCGGCACTCACCACTTCCCCTCAGTTTCAATGGTTTCTCTTCAAACTGAAAGAGAGAAATGGAACTGGACCCTACTGAATACAAAAGGGGGAGAAAAACGAATTCACCTACACGTCAAAATTTTTTTCCTCGACCTCAAATTTATCACATTTTATGAAGATTGATTGACTCCTGACACGATCTCCGAAGGCTTTCGGTCACGAACGGGCTAACGAAGATAATTATAAATAAGCAGAAACCCGAAACATGCAAATGGATGACTCGGTTTTTTATGCGGTTCTCCTCATAGAATCGCCTTGATTCTGCATCATCATCTGATGACTCCGGCTTCATTACAATTTTAAGAATTAACCCTTAATTTTCAAGAAACTAGGTTGCCCAACCTGTTCACACATTTCGGTTCATATCTTATCTTTTATAGAACGGATAAAAAAACTCAATTTTTCCCCCCCGGTCAAATTCTATTTCTGTCAGCGATAAATAAAAAAAATGCTTCGAAGGTATTCTGAAGGAATTCTTCCGCCGATGTTTCTAAAATAAAAGCAAACAGTAAACCCAATAAAAATGTTTATCTCGGCATCTATTTTTTTTACAAAAGATATGGCTTATCGCCTTTTTTTTTTCTTTTAATTTATTTATTGATAACTATGTCGGCACGATGAGTACAGAACCGCCTTCTATTCCCAGAAACTTAAAGACCTTTATTAAGGAAAATTTTATAAGATTTCCGGAAGGAAAAGTATATGGGAGGGGAAGTATAAGGAAGGGGGGAGTATAAGGGAGGGAAGTATAAAGGTGGGGAAGTATTACAGAGGGGGAAGTATTAGGGAGGGGAAGTATTACATAGGGGGAAGTATAAGGGAGGGGAAGTATTACAGATGGGGAAGTATAAGGGAGGGGAAGTATTACAGATGGGGAAGTACCAAGAAGGGGGAAGTATAACGGAGGGGAAGTTTAAAGGAGGGATGTATAAAGGAGGGGAAGTATAAAGATTTTAAGGAATATTTTAAGGCTTGGATTTAAAAAAATAGAAACGCTGGAACAAATATCCATCGTCCGATAAACCTTTTCACAAATTTTCAGTCATTTTTCTCGCTCTTTTGACCAAAAAATTCAATTTTACGGATTTTAGGAAGTTTTTGAGATATTTCGAGCGAAAAACTCAATTTCATCTATTTTTGTTGTTTTTACGGCTCTTTTGGATTTCTAAACACGGATAAGTCATTTTTTTTTTATCAATTTTGAGTTAGGCATTGCTTCTGATGGTAAATTTTGGAGAATCCAATTCTGTTGGTAGTTTAACCCTATTACCAACAAAAACGCCTAGTTCACGATTTAGCCAACAGGTGATGCATTGATTCCAATGAGAAATTAATCCGTATTTTGGCTCTCCTGAAAACCTTGGAAAAATGACTTGTCCGGTGTTAGAACTAACGCACGATTTGTTACTGTTTTCCTTGGTTGCGGATTAGACTGAAAGAGCAGCGGAACGTCCTTTTTGGAAGTCCGAGTCCTTAATCACTGACCCACGGTGTGTTAATTTTTCAACAACACCCAGAAAAAGAGGGAATTTTCGTTAATTAACTGCACTCAATCCATTTTAATTAAGTTTGAATACAATTAAATATTAAAATTCACATATTTTAATATTCAATTGAAAAATTTTCCCTTGTATAATTTGATTTTTGAAAAAGAGTCCTTCATTATTAAAAGTTTTTTTAGTCAAATCCAAACAATAGGTCTCGTTATTTTCGTTCTCTTTTGTCCCAGATTTTCCATTCGTTAATGCGAGGGGAAAAAGGCTTAAAAAAAACTCCAGACGAAAAGAAAAGATTAGCATGCGTTATTCGTGACGGGTAGCCGGATGCAAATTCCCTTTTCCTTTCGGTTTTGTCCCCTCCTCCGGCCTGTCTCGTCCGAATCCTTCAACGCTGATAGCCGGCCGCGATCCTTTTCAAAAGGGGAGACAATAGACGGGTTTTGACTCGGCTTAACATGAGAGGGGTCGTCAATTAAGGCGAGTAACGACAGACCCTCCCACCCGCGTCATCCCGTAGACTTTCCGGAAAGATCAAACAGATGGTCGAAACCGGTTTTATTATAATATTAAAATCGCGGAGTACCTCAGGGAGCAAACCTTAACCCAATCTTATTTTCTTTATTTTCTTCAAAACGCCATAACTTTTCTTTTCATCCAATATTCTAAAAGGAAAGTTAAACACGCTCGGAACTTGTTTGAAAATTATGATTCTAGGACGTTTTAGCGCAAGTTTAACATTGTTTAGGGAAACTATCTTGAGTAAACGCTTGTTTCGAACTATTAGAGGCAAACACTCGGCTACCACTTGGGTTGAAACAGACGAACATTAAGTACCATCGATTAACTATCTATAAATTGTTTAATTTTAACAATTTTTTATTCCGAAAGTCCTATCAATTTTTCTTCTTTCAGCCGATAAAAGACTTTTATACTTTCAAATCCAGTTTCTCACCCTCGGGAGTAAAAGTGGATTTATTTAAGAAAAAAGGGAGAAAGTAAAAGATTTTAATGGAAAACTCTGACGTTTTTAATTCGACATTTTTTTTCTCACTTTTATTCGCCTTTCACACTCCCCCGCGAGGCGACCTCGGGAGGAAAAGTTAATTCTCCGTAAAACACCCTTAATTCCAACGGCTTCCCAATTAAAAAAAAAAAAAAATCTGAGGAGGGAAAAAATCCGGCTAAAAATAAGGGTGGTATTAACTAATTAAATTATACCCCTAAAATCCTTTTCTTAACTAAAATTAATAGCCTCTGATTTTAAAAATAAATGATCTGGAGGCCCCCTTGATGTAACTTCTTTATGAAGTACGGACAATTCAGAAAAAATCACAATGACTTCTCTAAGGAAGTTAATACTAGTTTGAAGAGCTTCCAACGAAAACTTCCTTAGAGAGAAGTAAAAATATAGGGGGGAAGTAAAAGGGAGGGGAAGTATAAAAGAGGGAAGTACAAATGAGGGGAAGTATAACGGAGGGGAAGTAAAAGGGAGGGGGAAGTAAAAGGGAGGGAAGTATAACGGAGGGGGAAGAATAGCGGAGGGAGAAGTATAAAGAGGGGAAGTACAAATAAGAGGAATTATAGCGGAGGGGGAAGTGTAGAGAGTGAAAGTATAACGGAGGGGGAGTATAACGATGTGGAATAAAGGGAGGGGAAGTATAACGGAGGGGGAAGTATAACGGAGGGGAAGTATAAAAGAGGGGAAGTACAAATGAGGGGAATTATAACGGAGGGGGAAGTGTTAGAGAGTGAAAGTAGAACGGAGGGGAAGTATAACGGAGGGGAAGTATAAAGGAGGGGGAAGTACAAAGTGGGGGGAAGTATAACGGAGGAGGAAGTACATAAGAGGGGGTGGCCGGCTAGCCAGAACCACAGACAAAGTTGAGATCGGTATAGATCCATATTCGAATTTATCCTTCGGGTCTGGAAGACCCTTCCCCAAAAACCCGACGTGGAGGGTATCACAATAACTTCTTTAAGGAAGCTAAAATTCGAAAGTCCAGTGTTGACCCTGGAAATTCGTGAAGATCCGACCAATGGTACTTTAGACAGACAGATCTCCGCCATTTTTGTGAATTCCGGAAAAATCTCACTATTTTCAAGATTACAATGAAGGAAGTTTTTCGAAAATTTTAGGAAACAGCTTTCCGACGGTATAGAGGATGGTGTTAGGTTTCGATAAAGGGTAGAAAATCGGCGGGGGTGTCCAATTAACAAATTGCCCCAAAAGTCATTAAGCGGCGGAAAAATGCGTGGGAGGGACGAGAAGGGGTAAAATTAACGTAATATTTTAAAACTTTTTTTTTTCCTTCGAGATTTTTTTCACCCTTTCAAGCTTAAAAATCGGTCATCATTTGTCCCAAAAGAGCATTAATTATAATTACAAAAAAAACCTTGCTTAAAATTACTTTCTTATTGACGCGAAAAAAAGGAGGACCGTTAAAAGTGAGGATTTACGACGTGTCGTATTCTTGTTAATAGCGAAACTCTTGTGGAAGGTGCTCAGGAAGACAAAGGTCCTTACCGTTCCAGGAAGATGACATTTTATCTTCAGGATTTTAACATCCTACACATGTTCGAATATTTTTCTTTTTTTTCTCGCCTCTTTTTATATTGAAATCCAATATCTTTATAAATCGTAAGTTGTTGACACCTCGTATTTTAAAGGACAAAAGTCGAAGAGAGAAAGAAGAATTTTTCAATTGAGTCGGCCCTTTTGCTTCATTAACTGATTCATTTTTCTCGAACGATAAGAAGACAATAAAATGTCTAAATGGGCCATCGAGATATTCAATAAATGATCGTTAAAAATTAATAAATAAAGAAACTAGGGCGACTACCCGTATTTATGAACGTTCCTTAAAGTTTAAGGAGTCCTCGAACGGAGGGCTCTCATTGGCTGATGATAACAACCCTTGATCTTCTTCAAGCCTTGACTAAGGGTCCGTTATACCACATAATTCGGTGGCGATTTTCTTTGAAGTTTTGCTCCAATTTTACGAGAAAACTGATGGTTTTTACATTTTTTATCATTTTTGTAATAGAATTTTTGTAAATAAATGTATTCTAAAGCCAAATCTAAAAGAAAACATTTTAACTTTCTTAAAGAAGTTATTGTGATACCTCGACGTCAGGTATTTGGGGATCAAAACAAAAACAAATTCCCCCTCCGTTATACTTCCCTCCCTTATACTTCTCCCTCCGTTGTACTTCCCCTTCGTTATACTTCCCCTCCTTTATTTTTACTTCTCTTTAACGAAGTTTTCGTTGGAAGCTCTTCCAACTAGTACTTTAAAAACCAACGGTTTTCTCGCAAAATTAGAGCAAAATTTCAATATATTTGCCTTAAAAAAGTGACGAAAGGAACTCCGATGACGTCATTAGCCGGCCAATTTTCCCAATTGGAGAGGATGTCCTCTCCCTTAATTCCGAGATAATTTTTACTGGCAAAAAAAAAATCGTTATTTTTGACAGGAGTCATTTTCTCCATCTTGAAGTTAAATAAAATCTTTATAAATACCCCATTTTTGTTTAAATTATAGGTTTTTACAATTATTATTTTTTTTACAAAAAGAAGATAACTTAATTTTTGATGGTTTTATTCGTCTTTAAACGACCGGTGATTATAGCGCGGATGGCACGAAATTTTTTTATAATGACCTTTCTAACTGGTTTTAAAATTTAAAAAAATTATAAACGGTGTTTTTAAAGACGTAAATTCTCAATCGAAACATTCATTAAATTCCCTTCCTCGAATTTTGGGACGCGGAGTCAAATTTCGCTGAGACCGGTCTTCCTACGACACTTTTTTATTGTTTCTCCATGAAGGGAGACATTTTAGGTTTTAACACATGTCAGGAATGCCTCCACGTGCGGGCCTGTGGAATTTTCGTCCCATACGTCAAGCGTTCGGATTTAGTCGTTTAGAATCGTGTTTAATTGTTGTTTATAAGGCAGTGGGCACGGGGACTTATTTTCTTTAGAAGAAAAAAACCAGTTTTTATAACCTGACCTTCATTTGCGGAAAGTAAATTACATCATCGTCGACTAGAAGTGGCGCTAACTCCGATCCCGACGTAATTATTAGCCTTTTAAGCTTGTCGGAAAAAAGGAGATATTTTTTAGTGCGGTTATAAATTAACGTTTATTTTGATGACGGTGTTTGTTTTTATGAAGGCAACAACGTTCGATTTACGTGTCTTTTGTGGTCGAAAGTAGGTGGAACAGGGACGTTTTTGCCCACTGTTAGTAGTGGGTGAAAAAGACGTAAAAATAGAACTTTTCACCTCGACTTAAGGAGTTTTAAAACAGTTAGAAAAGTCTTTTTATTCAAATTTTATTGTTTTTTAAGATAAAACGTTTTGTAAAAAATACTAGTCTGGAATCGGCCCCGATGGGAACTTCCTTAAAGAGTAGGAGGGGAAGTGTAAATATTAGCTTTGTTCCAACCCCAATTTGAAACTATTGAAGCATGCGCAGAAGAGTTGGACTTCAGATTTGACGGACAAACTATTCGAACGTCAAATCCTTTTGAGCATGCCCAGGATGTCCCTCTCGCCAGGGGTGGAATTATCAAATTTCTCCCTACTATAAAAATTTTTTACACCAAAAATTCTTAAATTTGAGGAGTATTTGTTGAAAAACTAGTTCGTGACTGCCTAAGACTTATTATTTAAATTGTTGAAATAATTTTTCTGCACAAGTTCCAGCCTTTTTATGTTAATTTATGATAATAATTTTTGATCAGAATTTATACTATCGATATTCAATTTAAATTATATCGGAAGATTATAATAATTTATGTCGTTTGTGAAAGTCGTACCAGTCCATTAATCAAGGTGACAGAAATTTATAAAAGACAAATCGGATTTATCTATCGTTTAAGTCGGTGGAAGGGACCTTTCGGGAGTAATTATCGGGCGGCCATATAAAATATTTCGAATATGACAAAACGTGTATGATAAAATCAGTGCAACGCGCCCACAAATATTTGTTTCTCAAACAGTTTTTCTTCATCGCCTACTAAAAAGGCATCAATCATTATGGCGGAGGGGGAGAAGAAAGGGGTACGACACTTTACTGGCTATTTATTTAAGCCCACACATCTGTGTCAACTCTATTGTTTACAAAGCTAATAAAAATGTGTATTAAAAATTACAAAATAGGGCTTCATAAACATCAGGTTTTCAACCAATTACTTACAAAAATCAAGGAGGCGTTTTCTCTTGAGGTCCCTCACCTTTTTTAGGCAAAACAATCGTTTTCTCGGCTTCTTACCCCCACAAAACCTCTTTTTGATTTTCATGCATTTGATTTCATGAGCCAAAGTACTTTTCTTCTAAGATATACGTGATTTCCTTTTTTTAGGGGGAAAAAAAGGGCCATGTAGCGAATTGAATTGAATATTGAAACTTGCCCTTTCGCTATACCTAGTTTATGGTGAGGTTATTATGCCTAACGAAAGAAACAGTTTCATAGCGAAACGAAAGTTCTTTAAAATGAAAGTTTCTTTATGTTCAACTGCGTTATGTTGAAACGACAAGTGTTAAATCTCTTTTTATGGTGAGATTATCATGTTCAAATTCATTATGATGAACGTTTTCGACTATTTCTTTATATTGAGTTGCATATTTTTTATGGTGAACGGTAACTGATTTCTGCTATTTTATGGCAAATGCATTATGGTGAACCGCATTATGTCGACACGTATACACTCCAAATTCTTTTATTTTTAATAGAATTTAATGAAAAAACGTACAAAAATTTTGTTGAAAGAAGTCGAAAAACCTCGACAAAGCCTAAAAAAGGTTTCCCGGTCAAAAATTTGAGAAAAACTCTACTCTATATAGATTTTTTCTATAAAATGAATTTTTATTTATGTAAAACAATTTTTTTAACCAATTTTTATTCATTAAAAAATGAGTCTCCGGACAGACAGGGGCCAAGACACGGGAGAGGATACCCGTTTATTTTTAATGTCTCGTAAAAATCATATGACAATGACAGAGTGGCGGGCTGCTCGTAAAACGTTATTAGCATAAATTTCATGAATACGGCGGACGGAGGGGATGATGGCGGGGCAGTGGTTTAGTCTGGTCCGGATGGGTTTTTAGAAGCGAAAAGGGTAAAAAATGGGTCAGATCCGATGGGACCTCGAGGATTTTATTGGTCTTTCTTTCAGATAGCGTGACACTATAAACGAAAAATAAGTTTTTTTCCTTCTTGATTTATTCTTAAAATTATCACCTGTTGATCAACTTTTTCGGTAATAAAAGTTAACGAACTTGATCTTCACAATGTCGCCGATTCCCTCGAAAAATATTAAAATAAATCACCAAAAATTCCATCCCTAAAAAAACCTTTAATAGCTGATCATCAAACTAAAAACAAATCAAATTACAAAAACCTTTGTATTGATCCAGCATTGAGGTAAAAAAAAAACTTTTTTTTTTCCTCTGGTCCACAATGAACCATCAAGCGAACTACGTCCGAGAGTCAATTTAATCAAAAAGTGAATTGCTCCTCTACTCTAACCATCCATGAATAAATTTCCAAGCTAATAAATTGAGGGAAAAAACGCTCAATAAAACCTTTTCCATATTGTCTATTCGTATTTTGATGTTAAAAGTATTAGTTTGAAGAGCTTCCAACTAAAACTTCCTTAAAGAGAAGTAACAATATGAGGGGGAGTATAAAGAGAAGAAGTATAACGGAGGGGGAAGTATAAAAGAGAGAAGTATAACGGAGGGGAAGTATAAGGAAGTAGAGGGGAAGTATAAAGAGGGGAAGTATAGAGAGGGAAGTATATGCCATATGGGAGGGGAAAGTATAACGGAGGAGGAAGCTGGTTTTTTTTTCAAAATTTTCTAAATTTTTTTTTATTTTCGATTTTTTTTTGTCGAAAAATTTCTAACTTTCTTTTTGAACAATTTTCCGAGTTTTTTTTTTTTAATTTGCGTTTTTTTCCTGAAAAATTTTTAAGGTCTTTTTGTTGATTGAACAATTTTGAAAATTTTTAATTTTCAAGGTAGAAATAATTTGATTTTTGCCCAAGATAGGTCCCTCTGTAAGGCGTGGAAGTAAGAAATTTCTCCCTACTGAAATGATAATTAAAGTAAAAAATGCCAATTTTTTTTAGACCAAAATTCTTAAAAATATAAGGAGTAATTGGTAAAACTTTGGTGAAAATCGGACCATGCACAGTGCGGCAACCATAGGCTCAGTGGACAAAAGTCTTTGGGCTATGGATTTCATTAAAAAATGGCATTACGATCTCGGATACGACCCACTGGGGTCTTAAATATGTAAGCCAAAACAAAATGTGTGAATGTGTTAAAATTAAATCGGATGTTTCACTTACAAGTATTTTTTCACTCTTACATTAAGAAAAGGCCGCATTATGCTTCGCTTGTACGGTCGAAGTGGACCAAAGTATGTTCATGACGGTTTTTTAAAGAAAACAATGAAAAAGTTTAAAATTTTATATTATATTTCATTATTTACTATTGGAATTAGTAGTAATTACCTAATTTATATTCAAATTTAAAAAATAAAATGGAACTGGAAAGTTATAACTTATGAAGATATGATAAAATTTCGGCAGCTGGTTTTCTGAAAAAAAAATCATAGAAACGTTCAAAGCATTTTAAAGCAAGAAATGTTGACAGTTTTATGAAGTTTAATAGTGTTTTATTAGATTATATCATAATCTCAGGATGTTTTGAGAAGAACTTGAGACTTTTCATTTAAAGTTAAAAAAAGGGTTTTTTTTCGTAGGTATTTACGAAAATTATTATATAAAAATATATAATTATATTAACAATTATAATTATAAATATAACATAATATATAATAATATAATAAATGAAAAATAATTACCTTCTTCGATGCTTTCCTTCCTTAAAATAGTTAATAAAACCTTCAATGAAAATAAAACTACATACTGCAAATTGCTGTTTGATTCAGAAAGATATGTGATCTACCACTACTTCAAAACATGATATCTATAGTTTTTTGGGGGAATATAGGATTAAAAGCTCCCGTTCCGTATCATTGAGGTCATTATGGAAGTAGTACTTAGTATAAAAAGTTTTAAAAAAGTTGATTTTCGACTTTTGTCCACAGGCTGCGCCGCTGTGCAATGGTTCGGCCTCAGCGAATTTTTTAAATTTCAAACAGACATATCTCCGCCATTTTTTCGAATTCAAAAATCGCCCTCGTTGGTTTCTTGTTCACCGACTAAAGAAAATTGGTGAAATCGGTTGAAAACTGTGGGCGTAAAGTGTTCCGGAAAAATTGCTACGGCTGGCCGGCACCACTGACAAAGTCGAGATCGGTAAAAATCAATATTCAGGGTCAATATTGACCCCTCCGGGGTCTGGAAGACCCTTCCCCAAATATAAATCACAATAACCTTTAAGGAAGTTAAGAAGTGCTGGTTTGGATCAGAGTAGGGTATAATCATAATTAACGCTTTTCCTGAAAATCGCATTTTCTTAAAGAATTTTTTTTTTCATAAAATCGTACTCGTCGTTTTTTTTCAAAACTTACGAGTGATTTTTTTCCCCAAAAATCGTATCAGATTGTTTGAGAAATCTTCGAAAAATAAAAAAACTTCCATCAGATTTTCATTAAATTTTCAATGAATCTAAATCACTTTCTGGTCTCATTATAACGTAAATCGTAAACTGAATAACAAAAATTCTTGAAAGATGTTTTCCTCATACATAAAATTTTAATATAATTTTTTCCCCTACCTTTCTTTCCTTTTGTGCGGAATCCGTGGGTTTATAATGTTTGTAACATAAACTCAAAGGGAGAAAAACCTTTTGAAAGGACCTATAAAAAAAAAACATTTATGTATTAACATGCGTTCTATCTCTTTTTTCGTGGAAAAAAAAATATGGTGAAACATGAAAAACAAAGGTTTTTTATAAACCGCTTTATGAATTGTGTGGATTATCTCTTTTTTTTGCCTGATGTTCGCGCCTGAGAAGCCTTTTTTCCCGTCCTGACGGTGATGAGAAAGAGAGCGAATCTAAGTGGTTGTAAATAAAGGAGACTCCGAGCCGCAAATCACTTCGAAAGACCCCCAAGGGGAAAGACGAGACGAAAAAGAAAAAAAAAAAGGGGGAACCAAGATCCATCTTATCTTCCCACCTTCCCCTTTTGTTTATCGAGATTTCTCACCGAATAAAATACAAAAAACCACAAAAAACGTTTATTTTTGCGGAATCTGGGCGTTGACGTGTTTTTTCCCTACTTTTACCCAATAAAATACTTACCAGGCGTTAAAATTCAATGGCCTTCCTCTATTGTCCATGAGGCCTTTTAATAAAGTAGGCGTTTACGTCCTATAAATCGAGATAAATAGTGAGCCAAACGGTTTAAAACGACACCTACATTTGAGACACAAAAAAAGAAGGGGGTTCTATAAAAGAAGGTTATAAAACACACAAATGTTCCAGATGGCTTATTTTCTGCTTACAATTATTGTTAATTAAATCAAAAATATGTTCTATCCCTACAGTTTAAATAAAAATTGATAAAAGGATGGTATTAAGGTGGCAGGCAGGTTTTTATCAGTTTTTTAGAATATCTAAAATATTTAATCAAGGTTAGCACAATTTATCAAGTGCAATATCATAAATTCCAAATCACTTCAAATTAGTCCCAATACCCCCAAAAAGTCCGCAATACCCCCTAAATCGTCCCCAATCCCCCCAAAATTGCCCCAATACTCTCCCGAAAACGTCCCAATACTCCAACATCATCCACAATACCCCCGAAATCTTCCCCAAAATCCCCCCCCCATCATCACCAAGACTCCCCCAAAATCATCCCCAATACTCCCCCAAAATCATCCCCAATAACCCCCAAATCGTCCCCAACTCCCCCAAATCATCCCCAATACCCCAAATCATCCCAATACTCTCCCAAAATCGTCCCCAATACTCCCCAACATTGTCCCAATATTACCCCAAAATCATCCACAATACCCCGAAATCTTCCCCAATAACCCACCCCAAAATCGTCCCATACCCCCAAAAAGTCCCCAATAACCCTCAAAATCGTCTCCTAACCCCCAATTGTCCCCAAACCCCCCTAAACCATCCCCAATACTCTCGTAAAAACGTCCCCAATACTCCCCAAATCTCCACAATGCCCCGAAATCGTCCCAATACCAAATATCGTCCCAATAACCCCCCCCCCCCAATCTTCCTAATACTCCTCCAAATCCACAGTACCCCCAAAGTTTTCCCCAACAATCCCCCAAAATCGTTCCCAATTCCCCAAAATCGTCTTCAACACTTCCCAACGCCTATTTACTGCCAATCCTTTAAAATTTCTTTGCGCATTATTGGGCGTTTTCCAAGATTTTCTGATCGAAAAACAGCCGTTTACAGGTTTGCCAATATAAAGTACTAAATAATGCCCCTCGTATACTTTTAAAAAGCAACTTTATGAACAGTTATAAATAAAACCTTTTAAAGCCATCGAAATTTAATATATTAATACGTACATATTGAATGAATGAATTGAAAATGTTCAAAGCTCTAATGAGTGGGGTCCCTAATTAATTTTTATTTAGTCTAATTAGTCCAAAAAGCCCCATAGAAAAGGGTTGGGGAGTCGATGAAAGAGATTAACTTTTGAAAGTTATAGGGAGGGTAAAATGTTCGTTGGGGAGGCTGAAAAGGATCAAGTTTGCGCATTTCGGGCCCGAAACTTTGGAGAAACGTACAGAAGTGACTCGGTGCATTATTTGAGAGTTCATCAGGGGTGGGAGACGTATAGTTTAAAAGACCAAGAAAAGGGAAATGTTCGGCTCTTTATGAAAATGCGAGAAATATGAACCTGGGGAAAGTTACAGCTTTTCATATGTACTCATACCCTCACCACATTCAAGGGTCTTTTGTGTTATGCCTTAAGATTAGGTTGATGGAAATTTGAGGAGAAAGCAATCTTTAAGCCTGCGAAAAAGTAGAAAAAAATAAACATTTTCAACTATTTTGTTCACAATCAAGTTAAAGGAGATGTGGGGGAAAAAAAAGCTTTTTCCTTCTCACCCTCTTGAAAAAGACGCCGCCGCATGAATGGACAATGGCTCTTTTCTTTTTACGGCCACACGACAAAAAAAGGGTGTTGAAAAAGACAGTGTTGCCATGGCGACAAAAACATAAAGCATATGTATGACACAAAGCGCCATTGAGATCCGTATCTAGAAGTGAAACGGTGGCAATTACGGCGTAATTATTCATGTTTTAATTAAGTTAGGGAGGGAAAAAAGTGTGAATAACGGTAAACGCGTTTTGATAAGTAGCGAGAGAGAGTTTTCGATCTGTAGATTAAAAAAAACTTCATCCGGGCCTCGATGACAAACAGCTTCTAATTGCTACCACGATCCCGATCCAACAGATAACTGACCTAACAATGTTATGATTAAAACACTTTTTCGCCATGACATAAATTTTATAAGATAAACTACTATCCTGCTGGTACTATTGCATCCAGCTGATCAAAATCTACCATCATGTTTTCTTCGCCATCTTGCCACACTTTCAATCCTCCTGCTCAGATGCAAGTTATCGGACGGAGTGCAAATTATGCTCATTTTATGTATTCGAGGAAACCTTTTTACAATCTCGTGAAAAGGGCTCATTTTGTGTTTTCTCGGTAGAAAAACTGAAAACACCAAAAAATCCTGTGAAATGGGAATTTCTGAGACCAAATACAGAAAAAAAAAAATAAAATTGATGATTCTTGTCCACTAGATCAAGAAAGCTGTTTTCCGGCTAAAAACCGTAGAAAACTGGATAAAAACAATTTCTTTTGTCCTTAAAATCGGAAAAAACTGTTAAAATCTGTGAATTTGTAGTTTAAGACTCATTTTGTGTTTTCTCGGTAGAAAAACTGAGAAAAACTGATTAAATTGGGTGAAAAGGTGTCTCTTTGCCGAAAAATCATGTAAAATGGAATTTCTTCGACAAAATACAGAAAAAAATAGTTGAATTGATGATTCTTGGCTGAAAAAGGTGTTTTCCGACCATAAACTGTATAGAACTCGATAAAAGGTGAAAAATCGTTTTCTTGTCCTGAAAATCGCGAAAAATAGCAAAAATTTTGTGAAAATGTAGTTTAATGGCTTATTTTGTGTTTTCTCGGTCGAAAAACTGAGAAAATCTGATAAAAGGGTTTCTCCGTGCCGAAAAATCATGTGAAATGGGGATTCTGGGACAAATTCCGGAGGGGACGCCTAAAATTGCTGATTCTAGACCATTATATGGAGAAAAAGGTGTTTTCCGGCCATAAACTGTTAAAAAAAAACTAAAAACGTGAAAAATTTCTTTTGTCCAAAAATCGCGGAAAACTGCCAAAAACTAACTTGTAGTGTAAAAGCAAATTTAGTGTTTTCTCGATCGAAAAATTGGTTGAAATGGGTTTTTGAAATGTTTTTAACTAATTTTTTTACTGTGCTCTCCTTTATACCGGAAAAACAAAATAGTCTTCACGTTTGGGTCTTTCCAAAAGTTAAAAGGGAGAAGGACTGTCAGAGGAGTAAACGACGTTATAAAAGAAGAAGGGTGAGAGACGTTAAAGGCTGTAAACTCCGTGTAAATCGCAAAACGACGTTGGCACCTTTACGACAGGATCGATCTTCCGGTTGAGGGTGTTTAAAACGGGAAAAAATGAGACTCCCTAAAATTAATAGACGCTTAATATTAACGGGAGACAAAAGAGCCATAAAGACATGAAAAACGTTGATGAACTTGTGATTTTTTAAAAAAGCTTAGGTCATAGGAGGTCATGTAACTCTTGTCAACCGTTTGACCGACTGAAAATCGTGACCGGATCCCTGCATTCGATCAGAGACAATAGCGGCGGAAAAATCTACGATGTCGAAATAGTTTATAGTTAATTGATTATGAAATAACGTCGTAAATCATATAGCGTGCGTCCCTGTGATATACCGAAGGGGGCTTCAAATAATTTCACCTTCTAAGGCCAGATGTCCGTAAAGTGTTAACGTAGGCGTATCTCTATCTTATTAAATACGTAGATCAGTGAATCCACTTCACTTATCTCACATCCCTCCCACGTCAAAACTCCTACTGTTCTTCAAAAAAAATTTTTTTTATGCAGATAACCCAGGAAAAAGTGCACATCCTTTTTCAAAATCAAACGTAGATAACGATTATTTAGATGGGAAACACGTGGAAGATCTACTCGTTTTTGGCTAGCCGTTAATGCGGAAAAAGTAGCGCTCAGAGCGGTTGATGACTTAACTTCTTTAATCTAGGAGAAATGGGCTTAACCTCTTCTCTTTCAAAAGTGATTGTGATACCCACAATGTCGGAAAAAGGTCTTCAATCTTCTTATCGCCAAAATGACCATTGCTCAATTTTGGATCTGAGACCCATTTCTAGAGACTCTACTTTACTTGTGATCGTTAACGTATAGGTACCCGTTCCCGTTATAATAGCTTTGTTCCAACCGCAGTTTGGTTTGAAACTCCTGGAGCTTGCGCAGAAGGATTTGGACGTTAACGTTGACGTCGTTCAAATCGTTTGTCCGTCAAATCTGAAGATTTCTGAGGTCAAATTTGACTTCCAAATCCTTCTGCGCATGCTTCAGGAGTTTCAAACCAGTTTCAAACACAGCTGTGAAGTGTAGGTTGAACGTTTGGATTTACAGATAAAATTATCCTCAGATTTGGCAATATTGTTCGAACAAGATCCCTTAGATCATCTACGTAATTCATGTGCTTTGAATAATATTCGAATCTGTCAATATAAGCGCTCGTCAATTCGACTTAACGTAGATTACTAGTAACCTGCGATGGGGGGGCTGGGGCGGTCGCTCAATTTGCCGAATCCCCACTACGGTCGCATCCCAGGGCCCCATATCGGATATCAATTAGCCGTAATTGCTGAACAATTGATCGCCTTCAAAACTAATTGTTTGTCCGGCGACAATATCCGATGAAATCTTTAAATTTTATAAATTCGTCCTATACGCTGCTGGTGGAAATGTGTTGGGGGTGAAAAGGCGGCAGGCCGTGACTTCGGGGGCTATTATGCACATCGGATTTGATTTATCGCTTCACCCTAAACCGCTAATGTTCTCCTCTTCCTATAACAACCCGACCTCTTCACATATAGCAACAATTTCAGGTTCAACTATTTCGAGCTTAATGTTTGCCTGACTCCCATCTCAAGCAGTTCAATCCCCGATCCACAGCCAACTACCTCGCTATACCACTGCCACCTGCATCGCATTATGCTGCCTAATCGCAATATCACTGCCACCACATCGCACCACAACCACCTACATCGGTATGCGTCAGCCTCCTACATCGTAATATTACCGCCACCTGCATCGCTGTTACACATCAACCTGCATCGCTGTACTTCTGTAGATTTTTAAATTGGACAAAATAAGCCCTATATCTCCATGTAAAGGCTTCTTTTGTTTATGGTCCGTTTGAAATCCTTGTTGATATTTTAAGTCGAGGGAAAAAAAAGGGATAAAGGAGCAATCCGTTTTTTCGAAAGGATTATTCGCCGAAGCGCACGACAGAAAACCCTTGTCAATTTATTTTCAGGGAAAATAAAAATGGGGAGCTCGAGAAGTCCGTTGGGGAAGTGAGGAGTGAGAGGGAGCCGGCGGGGAGGGTGGCTTCTGTGTTAGATTGGTCTCGTGTGGCACTGTTTTCGTTTCCGAAATGGAAAACAAACTTCATTCCCAGGCCAAAGCACTTACTCACATATAAAACCCGAGCGTACTTTAAGCCCGGCGGGAAGACTTTGTCGTATTTGATTTTTAACATAATCGCCTCGAGGAAATCACTATTTTCCAACTGCCAACCATCACAAACTATTGCTCGAAAACCATTGAATAAAAAAAAACATAGATAGCTCACCAGATTCCAATTTCACACCAACATCACTTTTTTGAGTCTTATTTTGGAATGCATCCTCACCTATTGCCCAAAAACCGTAGAATCTGCATCGCTATACCACAACCTGCATCGCTCAGACTCCTAAATCTCAATGCCTCAGCCAACTACCTCGCTGTACCACTGCCACCTACATCGGTATAACTCAGCCACCTACATCGTAGTATTACTGCCACCTGCATCGCTGTACCACAACCATCTGCATCGCTGTACCTAGCCGCCTAAATCTCAATGCCACAGCCAACTACCTCGCTATACCACTGCCACCTACATCGCTATAACTCAGCCACTACCTCGCTATACCACTGGCACCTACATCGATATACCTCAGCCACCTACATCGTAGTATTACTGCCGTCTACATCGCTGTACCACAACCACCTGCATTACTATACCTCTGCCGCCTAAATCCCAAAGCCACAGCCACCTACCTCGCTATACCACAGCCACCTACATCGGTACCCTCATTCACCTACATCGCTATACCACAACTGCATTACCATACATCTGCCGCCTAAATCTCAACGCCACAGCCACCTACCTCGCTATACCACAGCCACCTACATCGCAATATCACTGCCACCTACATCGCTATACACACACCATCATGCATGTGTACCTCTGCCGCCTAATCTCAATGCCACAGCCACCTACATCGCTATACCAGCCCTATATCGCAATATCACTGCCACCTACATCGCCGTAGCACAACCACCTGCATTGCTGTACTCTGCCGCCTAAATCTGCCACAGCCACCTACCTCGCTATACCACACCACCTGCATGCTGTACCTCTGCAGCCTAAATCTCAATGCCACAGCCACCTCGCTATACCACAGCCACCTACATTGCCGCAACCACCTGCATTGCTGTACCTCTGCAGCCTAAATCTCAATGCCACTGCCACCTACATCGCTATACCTCCATTCTATTTAGATAGAATAAAAAATTAGTTAACAAATTCTCACCTAGATGGCATTAACGTCACTTTTTTAAGGCTCATTTTACAAGTCTGAGAAATCTGCCTCTCTATATCTGGAAGCTGTTAATTAAAAAAAACAATTTTATCTATTCCGTTACGTATTCAGGGCGGGTTTCGTCAGTTCATAAGCGTTATCTTTAAACCATGATTTACAGCTTTAAGTTTATTGCTTTTGTTTAGACCTCATTATTTAAAGGTCACCTTTTTCTCTTTTTCAAAACATCCTACGATGATTTAATGAAATCTTCCAACTATCAGACGTTTAAACCCCGTTTAAGGAATTGTCACTTTTATAAATTACGGTTTTTTAACATCCTACGCCTAGAATAATAAAGACATTATTCAAAATTAAATTTGAATTTGTAAAATGTTTAAAACAATTTTAGTCTGTGTTAGAAAAGTTTTTTTCTGGGCATATGGTGACCTGTACAAGGCTCTCCCATTACGTTTTATCTGGAGATAAAAAAAAAAGAGTTTCCGGATTTTTATCTTGCTCTTTGAGGAAACGCGGGATAATTGAATTCCACACTTTCGTCTATTTTAATTAATTCATAAACGGGGCGGTTTGAAACCGTTTTTGCTTTCTACTAATTTGAATAGCGCCCCGGCTTATTCCCTTCCAGTTTTCGCCTATTTTGGAATATTGCAGAAACCATCTGGGCCGTCCGCCCCACCACGCGTGAGAAACAAGGTTTCGAGGTTGTTTACCATTTTTGACATTTCTTTTTTGAAGAAAAAAAATGTTTTTGAATTATAACCTTAAAAAAACGTCTTTTAACCCTTCTTTTTTTTAGAAAAGGAGTTGAATGCCCGGGGAAAGAATAATTAGGTTTTAAATCCACGGTGGACTGGGAAAGGGAGGACAATGGGACTATACATCCATCCGAGTCCCGTCTCCCTCGATTATCCAACAAAGCACGACTCTTTTTTGCGAAAAAAAAACATAAAAAACCCTTTTAAATTGAGAAACCGGAAAAATTAACTATAAACGCAAAATTAAAATTTAGTCTATCCTTTTGTGAAGAAAAGAAGGGGCGTTTTAACTTACTTAAAGAAGTTATTGTGATACCCTCCTCGTCGGGTTTTGGGGAAGGTTCTTCCAGACCCCGAAGGGTAAATTCGAATATTGATCTTTACCGATATCAACTTTGTCTGTGGTGCCGGCCGTCCGTAGCATTTTTTCCTGAACACTTTACGGCCACAGTTTTCAACCGATTTTCACCAAATTTTCTTTAGTCGATGAACAATGTAACGAGGGCTATTTTTGAATTTCGAAAAAATGGCGAAGATATGTCTGTTTGAAATTGTAAAAATTGTATGAATTTAAAAAAATTTTACGACAAAAAAACTTAGAAAAAAAAAAAAAAAACTCGGAAAATTTTTCGGAAAA